>JAGSMV010000052.1:0-58917 GCA_029286815.1 Troides helena
CGCTTGCCCTGGGGCCCGCGCCTGAACAGAACCTGAGAGTGGGCTGGCTCATCGCACGATCACCAGCCTCTTCCAGGCAGTCAAAGACGCGACCGAGCACCCTCAACGCCAAAGGCAGGTAGCAAGACGGCGGCTGCGAGAATCACGATGGTGGTGATGTCACCGCGCTGCTCGATGCGGCACCGCGCATTGCGGACGAAAGTTCGCGGTTACGAAGGCCGATGCGATCGACGTGTTCTTCAGCACGTACGATGACGCTGCCCATCGGCGGCACGACGGTGCGAAAAGCCCGTGAAAGGATGACGAAGGCAGCGTCTTGTGTGTGGAAGCTGAGTCCCACTGCACGGGCCTTCGGCCTGTCCCACGGGAATCGTGGAGATAGCGCGCAGAGTCTCGGCGACGAAGCACGAGGTGGTATGATGAGGGCGATGCAGGCCAGGACGAAGGAGTTGATCGCCGAGTCTTGGCTGGCACGGATGTCCAGGAACGGCAGCCCGAACACGCAGAAGAACATGACGAGGGTCAACGGGTGTTTGCACGACGTTGACGTACGCAGTTTGCCGCCGCACGGTATGACGGGGTGGGTGATACACGCATTGCCGCCAGCACAGTGCCACCGATCAGGCAGCCGACAAGGGTCACCCGAACAGCTTGAGAGTGCCTCCCATGCCGGAGAGGAAGACCATGAAAAGGTCAGGAGGTAGTCACATCACCTCTTCCGTCGATCGAGATCGTCCGGGCGACGGAAGTCGCCGGACGATCAGAGTCAGCTTTCGATGGCAGGAGGAGTCACGCCGTTGGAGTCACCCAGGGTGTACCTCGAAGGCCTTCCAGCTGCCGTCGTCTTCGTTCTTCTTCAGCGACTCGTTGATATGGTGCGGCAGAGCCGAATCACCCTTGGGCAGGCCGATTCCGTAAGGCTCCTCTGAGAAGGGCTTGCCAACGACCTTGAACTCGCCGTCGTACTGCTTGGCGTACCCGCGCAGGATCGCGCGTCGTCAGCGGTCGCAGCGTCGACGTTGCCCGACTGCAGGTCAGTCACACACTTCGAGGCGTCGCAGACCAGTTCAGCATCCTTGTAGTTCTCCTTGATCCGCTTGGCAGGCGTGGAGCCGTCGACGGAGCAGACCTTCTTGCCGGCCAGATTGTCAGGGCCGGCGATGTCCGAATCGCTCTTCACCAGGAGGTCCTGGCCTGCCTGGTAGTAGGCCCGGCGAAGTCGATGACCTTCTTGCGCTCGTCGTTGATGGTGTACGTGGCGACGACGAGGTCGACGTTGCCCTGCTGCAGGAACGGCTCGCGGTTGGCCGACACCGTCTCGACCCAGTCGATCTGGTCAGGCTGGGCCCAACGATGCGGCAGTCATCTGGCGATTTCTAATGTCGAAGCCGGCAGGCGCATCGGCCCTGGCCTCCTTGTTGCCAAGGCTGTGGCTGGCCGAACTTCACACCGATCTTGATCTTGCCGGCGTCGTGTGCCTTCTTTCCACGTCTTGCTGTCGTCCAGCGTGAAGCCGTCATCCACCGTGTATTCCGGAGCGGATTCTGAGTCCCACCTTTCACCCGAATCGCTGGGGAACCTGACCGCCACAGCCGGCCAGTGCGAAAGAGACCGATCGCGGTGCCCGCGATGAGGTGCTGAGCTTTTCATTGCTTCTCCTTTGTGAGATTTCGCCTGCGCGGATGCAGGTGACTGTCGCGTCAGCCTGCGAAAGCGCGGCCGAACGCCGTGGTTTGCGGGTCGCACGACGTCGGCAGGTCAGTGGGTGAGGATCTTGGACAGGAAGTCCTTCGCGCGATCCGGATCAGGTTGGTGAAGAACTCCTCGGCTGGGCGACCCGACACAATCTCGCTGTCTGCTATGAACACTACGCGCGATTGGTGGCCTTGCGGGCGAAGCCTTCCATTTTCGTGGTGACGACAATCATGGTCATCCCCTCGTTGCCGAGTTCGACCATGACGTCGAGGACTTCGTTGATCATTTCAGTCGAGTCAAAGCCGGCTCGTCGAACAGCATGACCTTGGGCTTCATCGCCAGCGATCGCGCGATTGCCACACGCCGCCGCTGTCCCCCGAGAGCCTGCGCGGGTACTTCTGCGCCTGATGCCCCACGCCCACGCGCTCCAGCAGGCTCATGGCTTCGCGCTCTGCGCGTCAGCCTCTTCATGCCACGCACCTGAATGGGCCCGAGCGTGACGTTCTCGAGGATCGTCTGTGGGCGAAGAGGTTGAAGGACTGGAACACCATCTGACGTCGGAGCGCAGGCGCGCAAGCGCCTTTGCCCTCTTGTGGCAGTTCCTGGCCGTCGATTGCAGATGGAGCCGAGTCGATCGTCTCGAGGCGGCTGATGGTGCGGCACAGTGTCGACTTGCCTGGAACCGGACGGACCGATGACGACGACGACACCTCGGTTGATGGTCAGGGTCGGACTTCTTTGAGCGCCCGGAAGTCACCATAGTTCTGACCACCTGGGAAACGTTGACGAGGGACTACCTGTGGCAGCAGTCACATTTTCACTCATGGTTCACACCTCTATGCCGATGATGCTGTCAGTGAGTAATCAGATATGAGGCGGTCCCACCATCGGTATCGCTTCGTTACGAAATTTCACTCGCGCCATTCGGCTCACTTCCCGCGACCGCGCAGTGCCGGCTCCTCCCGGCGGGAAATGCTATGTGTCAGACATGTTTCGAAGTCTGACGAGTCCGGTTTCGGGCGTATTAGCGTGGAGTTTCACTGTCCCGCGCCCTGCGCTGACCCATCCACCGTGAGGATTCGCAATGAAGCAGCCCGATGCCACGAACGACGAACAGCTCTTCGTCCTCTGCCGGCCATTATTGATCGTGCGCTTCGCTGATATTCACGGCGTTGATCACCGCGTTCGTTGTCCCTGCTGGCGAGAGCTAACCGATGTGCTTGACGGTCTGCACGACAGCGACATCGAAACCGTCGTGCCAGTCATGAGAAGTGGCGCCGCCTACATGGCTGAGGCTGTCGGCAAGATGAGCAGATCTCTGGATCGCGATGGTCACGCGCGGATCGCGCCGCGGAACGCCTGCCGTCGGCCTGCGTACCACCGCCTGGCAGGATTCCACAGCCATGGTGCTCTTCGTCGGCCCCCATCCCTTTGGAGCATCGGGAAAAGGGAGGTGTTCCAGGAATTCGACCCCAAGGCGTGGTTCGATACGGAGCCAAGCGTCATGGTGCTCGACCACCCTCATCGCGCCTCGAACGATCGTCGCTGAGGCAATGTTCGCCGCCCGCTCCGGCCGTCCGGGACCCGTGAAGTCGTCGGCCTGCCTGAGACATTCTGCTCGAAGCTCACGACTTTCTCGTCCACCTGCCCATTCCTATCGCCACCGGCGGCATGACGGTCACCGACTGGAAGGCGCTGAAGTCGGCGCTGACCTGTGCGCAGCGCCCCCGTTCGTCTTCGGCGGAAACGACTGACGAACGAGGCGGCGCAGAAGTTCACCGGCTGGCTCGAGGCGCGCACTCTCTGCCGGCTGCTGCCGGAATGGCGCTGTGGAGCCAGTCCCGTTCAACTCCCCAGCTGGGCCCTCTGGCTATGGCTACCGTCCTGCCTTCACCCACGATGTGCCTCGACAACTCTGACCTGCTCGTGTTCGCTCTACCGTGCCCGGCGACGTGGTCACGGACGGATTCACCGTGCGCCAGAACTGGGACAAGGAGAACTTCATCGTCACGATCGACCAGGCCGCGCGGGCGGTCGCAGTTTGCGGACCCAGCAGATCGTGGCGAAGCCTCGAATCCTTCGCGTGCGCGACCTGGCGCGCAATGGACCTTCCCGTGTCTGACTCCGTGGAAGGAATGGACGAAGTCCCGCGTGCAGCAGGAGGACTTCGCGGCACCGTTCCTCAGCAGCCCCCGGTTCGCTGGGCGAGCGAAGATGGCCGCTCATGGCCAACCTTGTGCCGCACCCGGGACGAGGACGCTATGACCTTCTGGCGCTGGTGAGCACACGAACTGGCCCACCGGTACTTCCTGACCAATGGCTACGCAAGCCTGATCTCGGCGCGCACGGCTCCATGGCTACTTCGGTGCCATCCGCTGTCGCGGCGTCCCTGCTGTACCCTGATCGGCAGGTCGTGTCGATTGCCGGTGACGGCGAGTTCCTGATGAAACGGCTCAGGAATTGGCGACGGCCGCCCAGTACGGTAACTCCTGGTCGTCGTCATGGACAACCAGGAGTACGGCACCATTCGCACCATCAGAGGCGCACTACCCCACCGGATCTCCGGCACGCGTACCAGGCTGAACCCCGACTTCGCCGGGTGCTCGCGCAGGCCTACGGCGGCTTGGGGTCCG
Source organism: Troides helena (assembly GCA_029286815.1). Lineage (NCBI taxonomy): Eukaryota > Metazoa > Arthropoda > Insecta > Lepidoptera > Papilionidae > Troides > Troides helena. The sequence continues at coordinate 4,329 of JAGSMV010000052.1, forward strand.
TGATTTGAAGACGCCGAGGTTCCTGCCGCCGTGGATGCAGCGTTCGACGCCGTGCGCGAAGGTCAGTTCGCGGTCATCCACATCATCGTCGACCAGCGCGTGTAGCGCATACTCGACGGAAGTTCCACGGTGGCGCAGCGGCGAGTGAGAAGATCATCGTTGCGCCCGTCAGTCGTGCAGCGGGCGTGAGAAAGTCGATTCGGCGTGGCAGCGCACCGCTCAACGACGCGGAAATGGGCGCGGCGATTCAGCTGCCCGCAGGTCCTGGACGAACATGAGGACGGTGCCACTTGGCCCGCGCAGTAGCACAGCCGGTAGACGCCCTCGTGAGCCTGGCAACACGCGCAGCGGGCGAAACCTGTGCTTGGCGCGGAATGTTATGTCGATGTCGTCGAGGGACGTGGAATGACACGCGATGCATGCCGATGTCGTTGGGCTGCGGGATCCGTGGATCTGCTGCGGGGTGGATGTAATGAACAGCCCACCTGGCTGCCCGGACCGGGGGTGTTGAGCACGGCGATCTTGGCGTGGTTGCCGTCAAGCCCGACTGCCTGGTCAGACCATTCGCGCCACTCACCGTGGCTCGACCTTCGACCTCCAGCCCCAGGTCGGTGAAGGGAATGCCGCACCAACTTCTTCGAGGTCGGCGACAGCGATGCCCCATTCACCATGGAGATTCGCATGTGCAGGGTAGTTCAGGCTCGCGCAGGCGTATAATCCCGTGCAGGCGAATCCGTGCACGAGGAACGCATCGATCTGACTGCGGAGTGCCGGCGGTGGCGCCGTGCCGGCACTCGTCCCACGCTTTACTCCGATGCGTGCGATCACCGCATCATGGTCACAAGCTGACTCACCGCGAGCCGGGGTGAGCCGTGTCATGGGTATTCGAACTTGAGGATGTAGCGGGTGAAGAGTCCCGACCACGGCGAGTTTGCCACGCAGCGCGCTCGCTCACGCCCAGGGCGGCCTCCACTGGGCGTACACGCTGGTGTCCGGGTAGTCGCAGTGAGGTGGAGCCTGCGTGCCTCCGGCCGCGAACTGCAAACAGCTGGTAACACTTGCACTCCAGTCTGGGGATCCTCCACAGAGCGACGAAGGAGGTGCGCAGCGTGTTCACGTCGATTCCGCCGTCTCGCGTCCTCGCTCGGAGCGCGAGAGATGCGGAGTCACTCGCAGCATGAAGGCGGCTGCCAACGAATGGTTTTGCCGGGAGGAACCGAAGTGATAATTGACCAAGCGAGTGGCTCACACCTGCTGGCTTCGCCATGACGCACGGTTGGTGAGTAACAGAAATCACCGACTGTCACATGAAGGCTGTGGCGGCGTCCGTGAGTCGCTTACGCGCATCTGAGGCCCCATTAGGCGAACGGACGTTTATTGACCATGGTGAGTCCTGGCACTTCCGTTCGCAGCCTGGAAGACATGACAGAAGCGAATTCACGCTACAATGCCCTGATTGCCGGCGGGTTAGCTGGCCGGCCTCATGCTCGGCCTGCTGTTGGCGTCGCCGGTGTGGACACGATCGTGGTTGAAGCACGGACTTCCTGCGTGACTTTCGCGAGCACCATTCCTCCCCTCCACCCAGGACGATCGCCAGCCGTGGGGCTGCTCGACGACTTCCTCGCACTCCCCGCAGACATCTCACGTCTCGATGGCGTGGGGGGGCGAAACACCTGATCCTTGCAGATTTCACCGCGCTGCCACCACACGGAAGGTCATGACCTTCATGCCGCAGTCTGACTTTCTGGGTCTGCTGCTGTTTCAGAAGCTGCTACTGCAGGGGCCGTGTTTTCGACTGCTGCGCAGCTTCTCTCGCGTCGATGAGCTCATCGTGGAGGATGGAGATTGTCGTCGGCGTGCGGGCGAGTCGCAATGAGAACACCTGAATCTGATGCGCAGCGTCTGGAGATTCGCAGTGATCTGGTGGTTGCTGCGGACGGTGCTTTATTTCATGGTGCGCAACCAGTCCCGGGACTCAATCTGTCGCGCCGACTTGCCAATTCCATGGACGTGCTGTGGTTCCGACTGGATCGCTTCGAAGTTGATTCATTTCCGTTCATGCAGGCTGGGGCTGGGATGACAATCTGCATCGATCGCCACGAGCACCTTCACTTTACGTGTTCCGCGGGCAGTTGGAGGAGCACGCGTGACCACTACGAGGTCCTGTGTGCCGACATCGCTCGTGTCACCTGAAATTTGGCTGCTCACTTGAAGAGTCTCGCGGAGGATGACGTCAAACTTCTGTCGGTGAGACTCTCCCGCCTGACACAGTGGAGCAGACCGGGGCTCCTGTGCATCGGCGATGCCGCTCACGCAATGTCTCCAGCAGGTGAGTCGGGGTCAACCTGGCCATCAAGACGCTGTGGCGACTGCAGACGTCATCGCCACACCTCTGCTCGACAGCACGCTCACGCACCGCCACCTCCAGCGGGTGCAACGCCGTCGTGTGCTTCCTGTCGTGGCACTGCAGACTGTGCAGCGCCTGGTTCAGAAGCCGCTCTCTCACAGGCACCCGTGGCATTCCACTGCCGCTGCGCATCATCTCGTCCTTTCCCCGGCCTTGCCGTCTCACCGGCAGCTGGTGGGGGTGGGGGTCGCTGAATCGATGGGGTGGGGTTACACGAATTCAGGAGTGACGCCGGGGCCGTCACTCACCGACGCGAGTTCGCAGCGGCAGGCGAGTCGGCGTTGCCTCTTCGTGACGAGCGTGAGGCCGGCATCGTGGGTTTGAGCGGCAGGGAACTTCGAACCCGCGCGCAGGGGCGCGGAACGCGGTACGCCCACCCATCATTTCGTGTGCGGCTGCAGGAGAGCATTGTGGTGGACAAGGCCAATGCCGCGTCAGCCTCAGCCGCGCATGGCCTCCTCGTATGCGCGCATCAGCGCCTGTGAGGTCGCCTGTGTCGCCCGCGAGGAATTCAGCGGGTGCTGGACATCGCGCATGGTGGTGTTCGCGCCGATCCGGACATTGGGGTCATGGTGCGGATCGTCGCGTTGCCCAGCACGGTGCTGCGGGAGGGATCACGCGGGCAGGCGTGGCACGCTGCGCAGCGACACCGGGGCCGATCGCCTCTGCGGTGTGATTCACGATCGCCCGGCATGCAGGCACCAGCCGCTGATGCACCCCTGGACGAGCAGCTTGCTCTGTGGGCCGGTCACTCCTCGATGTCTGCGCCGTAGGAATTGCCGATCAGCCGCCCGTCCTCGCGGCCCTCATCGCCGTTGCCATGGTCGCGGCGCTTCTTGAGTCCTCCCTCTCGCGAACCTTCGCCTGTCAGATCAGAGCCGATCACCAGCATCCACTCCCCAGAGCGCTGGAACCAAACTCCTCCATGTCGAGCACAGAGACCTCTCCCAGACGACCGATGAACGACTCGTGGTGGCTCACCACGACAAGAGCCCCATGAACCTTTGGTGCCTGCACAAGCACCTCGACCGATTCCATGTCAGGGTTGTTCGTCGTCATCCGGACGTAGAAGCTGTGGCGCGGGCCGAGCCAAGGCACTGCGGCCAGGCCACCCGCGGCCGCTGACCGCGAAAGAGGAGGCTGGGGCGCGCATCGGCGGCCGCGCCACTCAGTTCCATCCCATAAGGCAGCGCGCGCCTCGATGTGCTGGGGCTACCGACGCATCTCTGCGCCTCGACCGCCGAGGCATCGGGCGGCAGCGCAGAAGTTCTGCGAGAACGCATCCCCACCGTTGCCTTCGCCTCCACCTGCCAGGGCGCGCCGGCAGGCACCCACATCGAGGGCATCTGCGCTGCCGGTGCGCAGCGCTTCTCCAACAGCGTCGACGCCTGTCCCATTGGCGCCCCGCAGCCGGATGCGCTCGGGCGGCTGATGAGATGCTGCGCGTGCGCGGATCGGATGTCGGCGACTCGCTTCGCGGCAGGAACCACGCTGTCGGGCAGGTGCAAGCGGATCGACACCTGCTCCCGCAGCCGAGATTCAGCATCGGCGACGGCAGGCGCCAGCGGCACCTTCCTTCGCCTCGGCCTCGATCTCCGCACGCGCCCGGCAGACTGCTGAGCCTGCCGTTTTCGCTGACCCATGACGATCTTGGGTTCGCGCTTGTTCTCCTCCATCTTCCTGCCGTACCGACGCCGGCGATCCACCGTGGTCTGCAGGGCGATGCGCTGTCTCTTCTCGGTGTCACCTTCGGCTGCGCACGGCGGCCTGCTGCTGCCTGTTCGGCAGCCACTGCCTCCCCTCGAACTCGCTGAGCACCGCCGAACACACGAATCGTCCGCCGCGCAGTTCGACCAGCGCGTCCACCTGTTCAAGCATTTGCATCGTGAGATCACCAGCAGCCCGCGCTGCCACCCTCCATCACGCGCAGCAGCGATTCCCGGCCTGCGGTGTCGGGTTGTTAATGAGCTCGTCGAGGATCGTCCGCGCGACTCTGCCACCAGGCGTTTTGGCAGTCCCACGCGCCATCGCCTCCCCACCGGAGAACGTGTCGATGCGCGGTCAGGTCGTCAGGGGTTGGTCCGCGAGTCCACGGCCCGCAGGCGTCGAGGGCTCTGACCTCCACATCCCAGTCGGTGCCATTGATGTCGATAATCGGTCCGGGCAGTCCGTCAGCGTCAAATCGCAGAACTCGCGCACAACGGATATGCCCAGCACCGCAGCCACGGTGGATGAGGACTCAGGGTTCTGCAGCGCGTGAAAGCACAGTCCATGAACAGCCACCAAGCCCCCTGTGGGGAGCGCAGAGCGCCTGTGAGAGATCCGGCAAGAGTGCTCTTCCCTGCCCCCCATTGGGGCCGATCAGACTCGATGCGACCGAGCGGGATCGAGGAGCAGACTGCTGTGAGAAGAGGTTCGGCACCCGGCCAGGCGAAGAGAGGCTGGAGAGTGAAATGGAATGAGGGGGGTGATGAAAGCGGACATGAATTCCTCGGGGTCTGGAGAAGCCGCCGGTTGGCGGCGGTGCACAGATAAGAAAAAAAACCGAGGAGTACTTCCGCGGGAGTAATGCTGGACAGGCAGGTCAGAGACGACTGTAACCGCCCACCGCAGCAGGTGCTCAGAGGCAGAGGGTGAATCGGGCAGATTCGACCTCCGCGTTCTCCAGCCGGTAGCCCATGCGGATCAGTGAGCAGAAACATCGGATTGCTGGGGTCGGCTTCGATCTTCTTGCGCAGCGCGCGTGGGAGATGTAGAGGCGCAGATAGCCGGTGTCTTCGACGTGATCGCTGCCCCAGATCGAGGTGAGCAGAGTCTGCCGGGTGACCAGGCGCCCGGCGTTGTGCACCAGCGCGTCGAGCACCTGCCATTCCGTGGGCGTGAGGCCGATGCGCACGATGCCGTGCGGAGTGGCTCGGGTGACGCTGCGGGCAGCCAGATCCACAGTGACTTCACCCAGGCGCACCACAAGCAGCGCATCCTCCGGTGCCACTCGCCGGGTCAGCGCTCGAATCCTCGCCAGCAGGCTCATCGACTCGCGAAGGGCTTGGTCACATAGTCATCGGCGCCGGCGTCAAGCGCCGCCACCTTGTCATGAACCGGCTCTGCCAGAGACCACGAGGATGGGGGCGCTTGACCACCCGCGGACGCCGGTGATCACGTCCAGTCCACCCAATTCCGGCATTCCCATGTCCAGCAGGAACATGTCCGGGTGGTGGTCGATCGCCGCAGCGATTGCTCGGGCGCCGTCGGGAGCCGTGATCACGTCATACCCCTTGGCATTGAGAGTGATGCGCAGGGCACGAACGATCTGCGGATCGTCGTCTGCAATGAGATCTTCACGTGTCTCCGCTCTCGCCTGCCACCGGTTCGCTGCCTTCGAGCGGCAGCGAGACCACCATGGTCAGCCCGCCGCCGGGAGTCTCCTCAGTGAGAGTGCCATGCATGGCCTCGACGAATCCACGAGACGCTTGCCAGTCCCAGCCCCAGCCCCGTGGAGTTGTCGGTGTCGCCCAGCCGCTGGAAGGGCACGAAGATGTCATCGAACCTGTCCACGGGCACCCCGGCCCGTGGTCGATCACGCGCACTTCGAGTCGGTTGGCGAATGTGCTGGTGGTGACGGCGGCCGGAGTCTCGGGCGGAGAATACCGATGTGCGTTCACCAGCAAATTGACGAGCACGCGCTTGAGCAGCACAGGATCGGCCAGGGCAGTCGCATCGTCATGGCGCAGGCCCAGTGTCACATCGTGTGGTCCTAGGTGCAGTTCGTCCGAGCGCTCCGGCGACCGATTCTGCTGGGTCTGTGGGAATCGGCGCAAGTGACAGCGCTCCGGCCTGAATGCGGCTCACGTCGAGCAGGTCTGTGACGAGGACACTGAGCGCCTCGAGGCTTTCTTCCGCAGTGAGGACCAGTTCCGCGCAGCCTGCGGATCAGCGATGCACCGGCGGTGCGCAGCCCGCCCACTGCGGCGACCGCTGCGGCCAGGGGTCTGCGCAGGTCGTGGCTGAGGCTGAGAGCAGTGCTCCGCGCGCACCCGGTCAGGCGGCGATGGGCTCGATGCCCTTGGCCGTCTTCTCAAGCTCCTGCTGGTCAAGTGCGATAGCGAGGCTGGGTGGTGAGCACTGCCAGAAACGTTCGAACGCCGCGAGGTCCGCCCCGCGCAGTTCGAGTTCAGCGTCACTGGTCACCGGCACCCGGGTCACGTGAGAGTCACTGACGTGCGCGGGTGACTGCGCTGCCTGCGCGGGAGCCTGCGCCAGCACCTTCTCGCCCTGCACCAGGCGGGCATCTGCCACGTGCAGCGCTTCTGGGTGCGGGCGACGAGCGCGGTGAGGGCACTGTCTCCGCGCAGCACGCTTCCAGCCGCCGTCTGCCTTAGTTTCTGCCTCTGCCGACAACCGGCGAGCGGTGTGCGTCAGGCGTGCAGCACGGTCGACCACGAAGCTCACGAGGCAGGCGATGATCACGTAGAGGACGAGTGCCAGCAGATGGTGGCCCTGGTAGATGCTGATGGTGTAGAGCGGGTCGATGAAGAGATAGTCGAGAGTGAGTCCGGACAACAGCGCAGCGAACACCGCCGGCCAGAAGCCGCCCACCAGCGCCACGATCACCACGAGGGTACAGCTCCACATCGGAGGTGATCGAGTCACTGCTGCGGAATGCGCTGAGCAGTGCGCTGAGCGCGGGGCCGCCCACCACTGCCAGCACGAACCCCATGACGAGCCTGCGGGTGGTCAGCGATCCCGTGAGCGGAGGCAGCCCGATGCGCTTGTTCGCCGCCTGGTGGTTGACCATGTGCACGTCGATGTCACCGGACTCGCGCACCACCGTGGCGCCGATGCCGGGTCCCGTGAGAACGGCGGCCAGGCGACTGCGCCGACTTTGGCACCCAGCACAAGCTGGGTGGCGTTGACAGATCGCGCGAACTCCACCAGTGCGGTGGGAACGTCCTCCCCACCACCTGGTGATACGTCCCGTTGAGCTTCTCCACCAGGGTCCGTTGCGAGGCAAGCGCTCCCGCGGGAACCGTGCGCAGACCGTCCTGACTGTTCACGTGCACTGCCAGAACCACCGCCGGCTGACCTGGCGGCGATTCTGGCACCTCGGCGAAGGAGGTCTCGCCCTCGACTCCGCCGGTCAGCGCGACGACGACCCTTTCGCGGGCCTGCCAGGTCGAGTCGATTCCGTGGGCGAAGCGGTAGCCCTGCAGGGCCTGTTCGACTTCGTCGGCCAGCCAGATGAGCGCGAGTTCGCGCAGTGCCGTGAGGTTGCCCAGCCGAAAGTAGTTCGACAGTGCGGCGTCGATCCGCTCGGCCGGGTACACGAAGCCCCGAAGTCGATCGCGCAGAGCGACGGGTGCCAGGTCCACGAACCGATCTGGTCGGCACGGCGCAGGAAGCTGTCGGGCACTGTCTCGCGCTGCGGCACGCCGGTGATCTGTTCGACGACGTCGTTGGAGTGACTCGATGTGCTGGATGTTGAGCGTGGAGATCACGTCGATGCCGGCGTCCAGCAACTGCTCGACGTCCTGCCACCGCTTCTCGTTGCGGCGGCCCGAGACGTTCGTATGGGCGAGTTCGTCGACCAGGGCGACTTCAGGCTTTCGCTCCAGCACCGCCACGGTGTCCATTTCGTCAAGCGTGATGCCACGGTGGTCGATCTGCCTGATGCGTGCGGCAGTCCCCGCGCCATGGTCGCCGTGGCCGCTCGCCCGTGGTCTTCGACGACGGCAATCCTCACGTCACGCCAGCGCTTCAAGCGCAGCAGGCGCTTGCCCTCGTCGAGCATGGTCACGTCTTGCCGACGCCGGGGGCAACTCCCAACAACACACAATGCCCCGCCCTGCCATCATCTGCCTCCCAGACTGTCCAGCGCCGTGTTGGTTGAACAACATTCACCGTAGTTCTCAAAATTATGGAATCCATCCGTGGGTGCACTTGGCCGCAAGATCGTTCACGGTTTGCGCAGCAAGACCGCGTGCGGCAACCACTCGGTTGACCTGGATCGCAGCGTACGCCGGGCTGATGTCGGGGTCGAGGCGAAGACGGGCGGTCAGCGCATCGGCGGGCACTGGCTTGAGCTCACCTTGTTGAAGCTCGCGAAAAGCCTGCGACCAGCGCTCCTTGATTGCCTGCGCCAGTTTTTCGCTCCGGGGCCCCAGGTTCGAGCCGGACGATGCGGCGGAGTCGTAGCCGTCACCGGCCGCAGACGGGCGCGGCTGGACGTACTGAGGCAGCGGAGTTCCTTCGCATCGAGGTAGTTCTGACCGATCAGCTTCGAGGCGATGACGGTTCCGTGCGCGTCCTTGAGCAGCGAGCCATTGGCCTGCGCGGGCAACATCAGCTGCCCCGGTCATCACGAGCGTGTGAAACGCCGAGGACCAGGGTGAGCAGCACCATGGCCTTGATCGACACCCATGCGGCACGGCTGGCCGGCAGAGTCTCCTTGTTCACAGTGTCCTTCTTTCATAAGTGCTCAGAGCCTGGGATCAGGCGCACGAGCAGGTCGATGATCCAGATGCCGACAAACGGCGTGACAACTCACCGAGGCCGTAGATCGCCAGGTTGCGACCAAGGATCTGGGAGGCCGTGCCCGCTTCGTGCTTCACTCCGCGCGGCACCAAGGGATGAGGAACACGATCACGATCGCGTTGAAGATCACCGCGGAGAGCACCGCCGAGGCCGGCGAGTGCAGGCCCATGATGTTGAGCGCTGCCAACTGCGGGAACACGCCCATGAACATCGCCGGGATGATCGCGAAGTACTTTGCGAGGTCGTTGGCAATGGAAGGTCGGTGAGAGCGCCTCGGGTAATGAAGCATTTGTTTGCCGATGCGCACCACGTCGATGAGCTTCGAGGGGTCAGAGTCCGAGGAGTCCACCCTGTTTGGCCTCTTTGGCCGCCGAGTGCCGTGTTCATCGCCACCCCGACGTCAGCCTGTGCGAGGGCCGGAGCGTCGTTCGTTCCATCGCCGGTCATGGCGACGAGGCTGCCTCCGTCCTGCTCGCGTCGAATGTAGGCCAGCTTGTCCTCCGGGGTGGCCTCTGCCCAGGGGTCATCGACCCCGGCTACATGGCGATCGCCGCACGCGGTGAGTGGGTTGTCGCCAGTGATCATCACGGTGCGGATTCCCAGCCGCGGCGCATCTGCGCGAACTTGGCCGGCAGCCCTTCCTTCACGACGTCCTTACGAGGTGTACGACTCCCATGAGCCTGCCGCGGCCGGCGTCCTTCTCAGCGACCACAAGCGGCGTGCCCCGAGGCCGAGATCGCTTCGACGGCTGCGCTGACGTCGGCGAGCGCGTGTTCTTCCACGCTTCCGCCGCCCTCGCCAAACCAGGTGACGATCGCAGCCGTGGCACCCCTTGCGAATCTGGATGCCGGTGGGCAGATTCAGACCAGACATGCGGGTCTGCGCGGTGAAGGAACGATCTCCCCAGCGCGGCCTCCCCACATCCACGCCGAGTTCGCTTGGCAGGGCTCCTGTCGAAGGCGCCCTCTGGGGTGGGGTCTGCCGGGAGGACAGGCTCGCCAGCGGAAGAGGCTCCCGCCTTCTTCACGCCCTGCACACTCACGAAGTCGCTCGCCCGTCGGTTTCCGTGCGTGATCGTGCCGGTCTTGTCGAGCAGGAGTGTTGTCACGTCACCGGCCGCCTCCCGGCGCGCGTAGCCAGCATTGCGCTGCGAGCCGATCCATGCCCGCGATGCCGATGGCGGAGAGCAGTGCGCCGATGGTCGTGGGGATCAGGCACACGAGCAGTGCCACGAGCACGGTGACGCTCACGCCAGATGCGCTGTAGGACGCAATCAGTTGAGTGAGCACGGCGTCACGAAGATGATCGAGAGGGAGGCCAACAGGATGTTCAGCGCGATCTCGTTGGGGAGTCTTCTGCCAGGCAGCGCCTTCGACGAGCGCGATCATGCGATCAACGAAGGTCTCTCCGGGCTTGGACGTGATGCGCACGATGATTCGGTCGGACGGGACGCGGGTGCCACCGGTCACCGCCGATCGATCACCGCCAGTTCACGGACCACGGGGGCCGATTCGCCAGTGATCGCCGATTCGTCGACCGATGCGACTCCCCAGATGATGTCACCGTCACCGGGGATCAGTTCCCCGGCTGTCACCGCGACGACGTCGCCGAGTGAACTGCGCGAGGACGCGTTCGATCGGTGCGTGCTCGCCCGCTGGGTCGTGATCGGGATCGTGTGCTCGGAGTCGATTGGCGGCAGTGTCCGGGCGGGATTCTGCACAAGGGTTTCTGCCTGAGCCTTCCCGCGACCTTCCGCCACCGCCTCTGCGGGTTGGCGAAGAGCACCGTGAGCCACAGCCACCGCGATCGCGATGGTGAACGAACCCGGCACCGCCGAACCGCCGGAGCTCGCTGGGCCGCCGATGAACGGCTCGACTGCCGCGATCACGGTGGTCAGGACAGCGCCCGTCCAGACGATGAACATGACGGGGTTGCGCCACTGTTCCCTGGGATGCAGCTTGCGCAGCGCATCGGGGCAGTGCCGCCTTCAGCCGCCTGAAGCCGAAGCCGCTGCCCTGCCTGCCCGTGGACTGGGGTGCGCTGCCTGGGTGGTCGTCAGACCCGCTTCCCCAACGTGCGTGGGGTGCGTGTGCGTGGTCATGGTCAAAGTCCTTCTGCCAGGGGCCCAGCGCGAAATTGCGGGAAGAACGTGAGCGGACACCAGGACGGTGACTGCGGTGAGGAGGGTTCCGAACATCGGACGGTGGGTGGGCAGAGTGCCCACGGTGGCCCTTCTTCCTGCGCCGCGAAGGCTCCGGCAAGGGCAAGCACCAGAACGATCGGCGGGAAGCGGCCCAGCACCATGACGACGCCCAGGGCCGTGTTGAGCCACGGCGTGTTGGCGATTGAGCCCGCGAAAGTGAGCCGTTGTTGTTCGCCGCCGAGGTGAAGGCGTAGAAGCACCTCGAAACCGTGAATTCAGGTTGAGGATCGAGGTGTTCTCCACGCTTTATCTTACTTTCCGGAAGCGCGAAGCTCAACGCCGTGCCCGTGAGCACCAGGGTGGGCATCACGAGAATGCACAGTGCCGCCAGCGATCTCCGCGGCGGCCCGATCTTCTTGCCGAGGTATTCCGGTGTGCGCCCGACCAGCAGGCCGGAGACGAAGACGGCGATGACTGCCAGCACGGTATGAATTACGGGCCTGTCCCCACCGCCGGGTGACACTTCGCCGAGCATCATGTTGAGCATGGTCATCATCCCGCCCAGCGGGGTGAATGAATCGTGCATTGAGTTCACTGCGCCGGTGGATGTCGCCGTGCTGGTGGTGGCAGCGTGGACCCGGTGCACCGAAGCGCTGTTCCTTGCCCTCCATGGACGCCGGGGAGGAGACTTCCGCCCAGGTGAGAAGAGCGAACGAGGCGATGTAGAGCACGCTCATGACGGACGGGATCGCGTATCCCTGCCGCCGGTCGCCCACCATGGTGCCGAAAGGTGCAGGACATTTACCGGGATGAGGAGCATGAGCAGCACCTCAACGAGGTTCGTCCAGGCGGCAGGATTCTCGAAGGGGTGGAGGAATTCGCGTTGAAGAAGCCACCACCGTTGGTGCCCAGCAGTTTGATCGCCTCACACTGTGAGGGCGACAGAGATACCAGGGGATACCTGCTGGGCACCGGAGGCCGTGGTGACCTGGGTGACGTCGTTGAGGTTCTGGATGACTCCGCCGAGCATCAGCACGAGTCCGGCGATGACGGACATCGGCAGCAGGATGCGCAGGGTCGAGCGCAGCAGATCCGCAGAAGTTCCCAATAGTCGCGGAGTTCCTGCGCGCGAGATCCTTTGCCGTCAAAGCAGCGGCAACCGCAGCCAGGCTGCGCGGGGCGGGATGCACCGCCAGACCGGCGAACTGGACGGTGTAGCCCAGGGTCGCCTCGGGCGAATAGGACTGCCAGTTGGTGTTCGTGACGAACGACACCGCAGTGTTGAACGACAGCGGCTGCGCAACGGCGGGCAGGCCCATGCTGTAGGGCAGCCACTGCTGGGTGCGCTACAGAGCGTAGACGAACAGCACGCCGACTGCCGAGAACGCCAGGACGCCGCGCAGGTAGGCCTGCCAGGTCTGTTCGGATGACGAGTCCACCCCGATGAGGCGGTAGAGAAGTCGCTCGACTCGCGAATCCGCCGCGCGGGTGAAGACTCGAGCCATGTAATCGCCTGCCGGGCGATGAGCGCAGCCAAGAGAACGATCACAGTGAAGCGCCAGCAGCAGCGGCAGAGCCACGTCATCAGAACTTCTCTGGCAGGAGGAGGCGCGATGAGCAGGTAGATGACCGCCCCGATGCCGAGCACCGCTGGCGATGATGCCGAATCACAGCTTCTCCACCCCTTCGCGACCAGCAGGCCGATGAGGGGCGAAGGGACGATGACTCCCAGCACATAGACGAGGTCAAGCACGAGGACTCCCTTCTCAAGACTGCGACTCTCATGCCGCTGACGCAGTGACTGAACACTGAGCACCCACACCGGGTGTAGGCGTCAGCTACCGCCCGGGAGTCCTGGGTTCATCTCTCCTCACGGAATCCATACGCCCACAACGGACCCGCTACGCTTTCCTCACACTCGCCCCGTGCACAGCGTGTCAGTGCGCCCACGCTGTCGCTCTGCGCGCACCCCGCGCAGGGCCCATCAGGGCACCCGACCAGTCCTTTTCAGTGCTTCTCGCGCGGGTCAGCGGGGCACGAAGAGGGGCAGTCCACCGATGGTGAACTGCCCTCGTGCCCGTGCGATCGAGTTCAGTGCGCGCCGACTCGCGCATGCCGCGCCCCTTCTCAGTGCTTCAGCAGCGCAGTCCCTCGGACAGGTATGCCTCCGACCTCGGCGATTGCCACGCGCTCCTGGCTCATGTCATCGCGCTTGCGGATCGTCACCGCCTGGTCATCGAGTGAATCGAAGGGGAGTCGAAGGTGATGATGCAGTACGGCGTGCCGATCTCATCCTGCCTGCGATACCGGCGACCGATCGCGCCGGCGTCGTCGAAGTCCACGTTCCAGCGCTTGCGCAGGTTGGCAGCCAGTTCGCGGGCTTGAGGCGAGCTTCTCGTTGCGCGACAGCGGCAGCACGGCTTTCACCGGCGCCAAGCGCGGATCGAGTTTGAGCAGCACGCGGGTGTCCCGTGCGCCCGCTTCGTGTTCGGCGCCTCGTCTTCGGTGTACGCGTCGACCAGGAAGGCCATGAGGGCGCGTCGGACGGCTCGATGACGTAGGGAGTGTAGCGCTCGCCGCTGGCCTGGTCGAAGTACTGCAGCTTCGCACCCGATGCCTCGGTGTGGTTGCTCAGGTCGAAGTCCGTGCGGTTAGCCCACGCGTCGCTTTCCGCCCACTCACTGCCCTGGAAGCCGAATTTGTACTCGATGTCGATGGTGCCCGCCGAGTAGTGCGCGGTCTTCCTCCGGGACGTCGAAACGACGCATGTAGAGACGGGTCGATGCCGAGGTCGACGAACCAGTTCCAGCACGCTTCCGCAGTCCTCGGAAACAGCAGGAGCATCGTCTGGGGCAGTGAAGTACTCGATCTCCATCTGCTCGAACTCGCGTGTGCGAAGATGAGAGATTGCCCAGTGTGATCTCTCGTTGCGGAACGCCTTGCCCACCCTGGCCCGTGCCGAAGGGGCGGCTGCGGCGTGCCGCAGTGACGACGTTGTTGAAGTTCACGAAGATGCCCTGCGCGGTCTCCGGCCGCAGGTAGTGCAGTCCTGCGCCATCGTCGACGGCTCCCAGGAAGGTCTTCATGAGCCCTGAGAACTGCTGCGGTTCCGTCCAGTTGCCCGGCTGTCCGGTTTCTGGGTCGTTGATGTCCGCCAGACCGTTCTCCGGAGATGCCGTGCTTCGCGGTGTAGGCCTCAATAAAGGGTGATCGGCGCGATAGCGCTTGTGCGTGTGCAGCGACTCGACCAGGGGTCGGTGAAGGTTTCGACGTGCCCCGAGGCCTCCCACACGGCTTTGGGCAAGAATGATCGACGAGTCGAGCCCGCCATGTCCTCGCGACAAGTACGAAGGTCTGCCACCACAGGGTCTTGATGTTCTCTTTGAGTTCGACGCCCAGTGGGCCATAGTCCCAGGCAGGCGAAGAGATCCGCCGTAGATGTCTCCGGCCTGGAAGACGAAGCCTCGGCGTTTGGCGAGGGTGGTGACGGAATCAGGGATGCCACGGGGGAGAAGCTCCTTTGGGTGTGCATGCGACTGGCTGTCGCTGCGATGCGGCACACACAGTCTACTGAACCCGCCGCTGCGCACGACTCACGTGTGCGATCAGTCACTTCGCGGCGTGAGCGCATGTCAGGGGCTGTGCTCACGCCTCAGTGGGCTAGAATCGAGGCATCACCCAAACCTGAGTGCGTTCGTCGTGCCATTGCACGACTCGTCGCCTCATGTGAAAGCAGCGTTTGCGGCTGCAGTGCTCACAGGGATCAGCACGGGCCGTTCATCAAGGGTCGATCGCCAAACAAGTCAACTGCGATCAAGCGTGTGAAACGCCTTCAAGGCGTGTGAAAGTGAGACGACGATGGACAACATCACCACCCAGTCCGATGCCCCTGCAATAATTCCGCCGAATCAGATCTCGGCACCTTCAACGACTTCTTCCTCGACCCCGGGTCCTGGCGGCAGTCAAGGTCTGGGCTGCAGGGGCTCGCTGATCCAGGAGCAGACGATCCCTCTGCTCCTGTCGGGCCACGACGTCATCGGCCTCGCCCGGGCCGGAACCGGCAAGACCGCAGCCTTCGCCCTGCCCTGCTCAGCGACATCGCTGACGCCGGCCGCGCAGACAACGGCCCCCTCGGGCTCATCCTGACGCCCACGCGAACTCGCACTCCAGGTCGCCGAGGCGCTCACCAGCTTCTGGGCTACCTGCCCGACTTCTCCGTCCTGCCGATCTGCAGCGGCCAGTCCCCGGCCCCAGGCTCGCTGGTCTGCGCGGCGCACGGGTCGTGGTGGGCACCCCGGACGCGTCATCCGACCTCCAAGCGCAGCTCGCTGAAGCTCAGCAGCCTGCGCCACCTCGTGCTCGACGAAGCCGACGAGATGCTCAAGATGGGCTTCGCCGACGACATCGAGGAGATCTTCTCCACGGTGGGCGACGGCGCTCAAGTCGCCCTGTTCTCCGCCACAATGCCGGCGTCGATCAATCGGATCGCCGGCCAGTACTGCCGAGGTGCGCGTCAAGAACGAACGACAGGCGCGAACATCCGTCAGCGCTACCTGTCCGTCATGCACTCCCACAAGCTCGATGCGCTCACCCGCATCCTCGAGGTCGAGGAGTTACGACGGCATCATCATGTTCGTCCGCACCAAGCAGGCAACGGAAGAACTCGCCGACAAGCTGCGTGCGCGTGGTTTCTCTGCGTCTGCCATCAACGGCGACATTCCACAGCAGGCCCGTGAGCGCACCGTCGAGGCATTGCGCAGTGGCGACATCGACATCCTCGTGGCCACCGATGTGGCGGCAGCACGCCCGGTCTCGACGTCGAGCGCATCTCGCTGGTCGTCAACTACGACATCCCCCACGACACGGAGTCCTATGTCCACACCGCATCGGTCGCACCGGTCGTGCGGGCCGTTCGGGCGAAGACCATCCTGTTCGTCACACCGCGCGAGTCGCGCCTGCTGAGTTCGATTGAACGCGCAACGAAACAGAAGGTGGAGCCACTCACCCTGCCACCGTCGAACGAACCACCCACGGCGGGTGCACCGAAGTTCATGCAGCGCATCAGCGACGCCCGGGCGACTGGGGTTTTCTCGCTGAGATCCGTCCCGTCATCGGGCCACCGAGAGAGCAGGGCTGGCTGCCTGCCAGCGAGATTGCAGCAGCGCTCGCCATGATCGTGCTCGACGGTGAATCTCTCAAAGCCAGCCACTTCCCGAAGCCAAGGGCAAGCCTGGTCGCGGTGACCGCAATGACCGTGGCGATCGTGGTGATCGCGGGGCTCGTCCTCCGCGCAGTCGTGAGGGCATGCAGACCTACCGCTGGCCGTGGGGCGCAACGAGCGCGTCAACCCCGGTGGGATCGTGGGGGCGATTGCCAGCAAGGGAGCGGGCGAGCTCGCTTCCGAATGACGCATGAAACGTCGCTCAACCACACGCTGGTGGATCTGCCCAATGACCTGTCGGAGGGAACTCTCGATCGCCTGGCGCACACGAAGGTCAGGGCAAGCGCATCGACCTGCGTCCCGACGCAGGTCGTCCGGGTCGCCGGCGTTCAAGCGGCGATGATCGTCGCCAGGTGAGGTCGTTCCTTCCACGGTGATCGTGACCACCGTCGCGATGGCGGTCGCGATTCGCGTCGCTTCGACGCAGGCCGGGACTCCTACCGCTCGAGGGCGGGTTCAACGGCGGCGGTCGCGGCGGCTCAGATCATAACGCAGTGACTTCCACAGAACCATCAAGGGTCAAATCCTTCAAAAAGAAATTACTGAGCGTATCTACAAGTCCTGAGTCTCAGTAGGAATTGAGCCGGTCACGCAGAACGGGCAATCGGCCGGGACTACGTGTCGGGCGAGCGCAGGTGCTCGCCTCGTACCTCTTCACTGCGACACCTGTTCGCTCAGGATGTGGCAGGAGCGTCCACTGCTCCGCCAAAACGATCGCGCCGCGCGTACTCCCTCGAGCGCGGCCCACAGCGTCACGACGGTCGACGTCTGGCCCACAAGGCATCCTGGAACACCATTTGGCAGTGCGCCAGACTGCCACAGCAGGAAGTTCGGCGTGCGCTGCTCGCCGGACAGGCGCAGGAACGAGGTCCATCGGGCACCTGGGCTGATAGAGCCGGGCGAGAAGCGAAGCATCTTCTCTGTGACCTTGCCGACCTTGTTCGCCCGGCAGCGGGGTCGGCGGCAAAACTCGTTGACAGCATCGACGATTTCAGGGCGCCGTAGTTCCGCACAGAACTGCAGAGTGAGACCCGTGTGTTGTCCGCTCGTCATCTCCTGCGCATTGGGCTCTCACTGATCACGGATCGCCACAGACGACCGGGGCGTCAATACACGATGCGCACCCCAGCGCGCATTGAACCGTCGCGCCGCCTGCGAATCGCGTCACGGTTAGGCCCATGAGGAAGCGCACTTCTTCTGGTGAGCGCTTCCAGTTCTCGGTGGAGAAAGGCGTAGGCAGACGGGCACTCCACCCCATTTCAATGGCTCCGTGGATCACCTCGAGCAGCGAGGCTTCGCCGGCCTTGTGGCCCTCCGTGCTGGCAGTCGGACCGTAGCCCGTGCCGTCCATCACCACGGCCACGTGCTTGGGCACAGACGGCAGGGGATGGCGGGAGGCGTCGCGCCGCTGGGATGCGGGGAGGCGGTGGAGAATAGCTGAGTGGAAGTCACGCTCTCATTATTGCGTGGCTGCCAGGCGCTGCCGACTCAGGTCTGACTGCGCTCCAGGACCCCAGTGATGTGACCCTGCGCTCAGGTGCCAGTGCACATAGTTCGAGTCAGCAGAGACGCCTGCGTGCGGTCATGGTTCGCCGACTGCTCCGCCGTGGCCAGAGTGCTTTCAGTGTGGGGCGTTCATGAGGGAGGGCGTCTTCGCCGGGCAGGAATGCACCCTGCGGGCGGCAAGCGGGACACAGCGCTCCACCCAGTGACGTTGAGAAGGCGCGGTGGGGTCAAGAACCGCACTGCGCGCATGAGCCATGAAGACTGGGCTTATTTCCGGCTGTAGACGCTGGCACGCAGCAGGTAGGCGTCAGTGACAGCAGCGGTTCGCGCTCTGCGCCTTGCACAGGATCGGATTGCGGAGACCAGCAAGCAGGTAGTGGCCGCGAGTGTCAGGCTCTGATTCGCTCACCCGCAGTGCGGTCTCTGTCATGACAGTGGCAGGCTGAATAGGCGTCGTAGTCTCCACAAGCCCAGCCGAAGGTTCGAGCAGTTCGACCTGCGTGACGATGTCGAGTTTCGCCCACGTGGCACTGCGATCGATGAGCATGAAGGGCTCCAGGCGGAGCCGAATCGCCGCTCTTCGTGCGGCGTACACCTTTGGCCACCGCCCGCACGACGCCGTGCGCGGTCAGTTCCATGGTGTCACGGTTAACTTCGCCCAGCTTGTGCCGCCCAGCCTGTGCCCTCATCCAGTAGTGATTCACTCGTTCATTTGTCTCCTCTCCGACATGGCACCGCGCGAGTGAGCCCCACCGTGAGCACAGACCTGATCGTCGATGGGTGACGCCCCTCGTGTGGCGGCGTTGCGCAGCTTCGTGCAACGCCGCCACTGGAGGAATCCACCTCGCCCCTCCTCGACCGACAGCTGAGACCAGGGTGCCGCCGCATTTTGGCGACCGGTGGTCAGCAGTTGCCGGCACCACGCGCTGAAGGTTCAGCAGTCGCCAAGCACCACCAGCGAACCTCCATGGGGCGACAGAGTCGCGATTTCGCGCTTCGGTCCCCGATCGCAGTGGCCGACGACGGCCCAGAGAACACTCCAGTCTGCAGCGCAGCTCGATTGACCGCCGAGACGACTGCGCTGAGAGAGGCACGGTGATGTTCGGATTGATTCCGGCCCCCACAGAACGCGGTCATGCGCTGCCACTCGACGAATGCCGCGGCGCTCGTGTCTGCGCCTGCGCCGATGGCGTGCTCGGTGTAGTCTGCGCGCACGTCGAGATCCGGTTGTCGTTCAGGATGTTCACGAGGGCGTTGAGCGGGCCATTGCCGCGACCTTCGTAGGTGCGCTCCTGACCATCGGCTTCGAGGTCGATCTCCAGCCGCTCGGTATGACGGCCGGACTCGCCTCGCTGTGCGATTCGGTCCGCATGCCCAGGATCTTAAACGCCCCACGCGGAATCCGCCCAGTTAACTGGGCGGTACTTTCGTCTTCGAAGAATGACCACAGGGCAGGGCGGACACTTCTCGCCAGCCCGTGTGACGCTGCGCGACCTTCGAGAACTCCACCTGCATGCGACGCGGCATGTCCGATCCGTATTCGCTCTTGAGCGGGTGGGTGACTCCGCGCTTTGCCGGACTGCGGGTTCACGCGAATGACAGCCTCGTATCTGCGCCCCAGGTCCTTCGGGTCCACGGGCAGGTAGGGCATGTCCCATTCCATGAGGTCGATGGGCGTTCCTGCGGCGTTCGCCTTCTTCACGGTCGGCGAAGGCCTTGTTGATGGCGTCCTGGTGCAGACCGGAGAACGGGTGAGGCCGGTCGCCGCCGTAGGGGTGGCGTTCGTGCACGCCGATCTGATTGCAGTACTCGACCGTGCGGATGACCGTGCGTGTCAGAGAAGTCGGTAGGGGATCGACTCCCTGCGTGTAGAGGTTGAGCGCCACAGTCCTGGGAGTCAAGGTTGCCCGTGGCTCGCCGTTTGCCGGAACAGGCAGCCTTCGATGCGGTCGCGGCGTCATTCCCAGTTCGCGGCAGCAGCGCCGCACCTCGGTGTTGTGCGGGTGCAGCGACAGCGCGACGTGTTCGCGGTAGGGCATCTGGCGGGAGAACCACTCGATTTGGTGGCGTAGGTATTGGGGGTGCCGTTCCACTGTGGCGAACGGTTCACCACCGTCTGCGCGTTAGCCGTCAGCGGGCTGCCATGTCAGCCACACTGCCGACGATGTCCAGCGCGGTCTGGCTCCGTGTCCTGAAGATCTCAGGCGAGTACGCTGGTGACGAAGTCAACGTCAGGCGAAAGCAAGAATCTCGGCGCTCTTCATGACGGCCTGCGTGCCGCGCAGGGGCGATGTCGCGATGTCTGGTCCGGCCGTCACCATCGAATCCGAACCACCTTGCGAAACTTACCGGTGCAGTGGCGTTGTACATGTGAATCGTTACCTGATTCGCCCCGACCAGCGATTCGGCAGTGCGTTCGATCAGATGGCTGCGCTGCGCAGCCGAGCACGGAGATCCACACGTCATCGGGAATTGCGTCCTGCTCGATGATCTGCCGCACGAAGTCGAAATCCGTCTGGCTGGCGCCCGGGAAGCCGACCTCGATCTCTTTGAAGCCAGCTTGACGAAGGCAGGTCGAACATGCGTCGTTTGCGTTCCGGAGTCATCGGATCGATGAGAGCCTGATTGCCGTCGCGCAGGTCGGTGCTCAGCCACCGAGGCGCACCGTAGATTCTCGCGGTCTGGCCAGGTGCGATCCCGCATGTCCAATTGGATGCGATCGAGAAAATGACTTGTACTTCGCCAGGCGTGGGGCGGCGCGTGTGGTGGTGTGCTCTTTCCTGTGCTGCGTTGTGGTGTGAGCGACCGGCAGCAGAGACTCCGCGGTGGATCCGGTCTGGATCAGGCCTCGCCGCGGCAGTGAGGAGAGGCTGAATGCGCATAAGGCACCACCATAAGCCTGCCTGCCGCTCGGCCCGCCTCTCCATCTTGAGGAGTGTAGATCGGCGTTCAGCCCCGAATGACGTCACTGGCTGCTGGCAGCCTTCCAGGCCACAGAAGCCAACGGTGGTCGAGGAGTTCTTGCACGTCACTCCCTGCTCTGTCGACGTGCGCACTCGTATCCGTGCCTCGTCACGGACTTGCCGTAGTCAGCCGTTCACCGCCCGTGGGGTCCGGGCAGGTCTGACAGGTGAAGCCCGCTTTCGCCTTGTCCGATTAAACAACGCGCACCGTAGTTGGGCGACCGCGCGATCGCTGGGCGCCTGGTGAGGGTGTAGTCGAACTGCCTGATGATCATGCAGTAGGTGCGCGCACCAGGTCAATGCGGCAGTGAATGTTTCCCGGCAGCGGTACTGAAGACGGTTGGATCGCTTCCCGCTGGTGACTTCCTGCGCCGTAGACGCACATCGCTTGACCCGTTCGTTGGATCACTGCTCGCTTCGCTGGCCGCCGGTGGAGCGGGTGCAGAGATCAGCGATGTCCGGAGCGCGTCGTCAGATCGACGACGATGTAACCGACCACGCCGGGGAACTGCGAGGAACGCGATGACCGAACATGGCGTGTAATGGTGGAACGCCGCCCTTCTTTGCGACGGAGCCAGTGTACCCACCGCCGGCTGTACCAGGACCGCTGGGACGTTCAGCCCAGCAGAGAGAGTCAGGTGGTTAGCCATAGCCGCCAGCTCCCCTGCTCCGCCCTGCATGGATGGCTCTCAGTGCAGCACCGGGAGGCGTCGCAGCTCATGGGGCGCGGGGGCCCGGCAATCCAGCAGGCCAACTTCCAGTGGGCTGTACTGGGGGGGGGGGGGGGGGGGGGGGGGGGGGGGGGGGGGGGGGGGGGGGGGGGGGGGGGGGGGGGGGGGAGCTACTCTGAGTGCTGCAGCACGTGAAAATCTCTGACTGCGGGAGGCAGGCTCATGCAGAGGACTACGCCTGACAGCTAGGAGCATCAGCGAACCAGGCCCCAGATGCGCAGGAGAAAGGAGGGCATCAGCAGCTCTTCCCGACAGGTCTCAGGTCCGTCGAGCCGATCATCGTGCGTGTCCTTGGCCAACTGTGCGAGTTCCTCGGGCTGAGCATCTGTGTGGCCTCGTTGTCAGGTCGGCGTGCTCGGTGTTCCGGAGAGCCGATGGTGTCGCACTCCCTGCGTGCCGTGATCCTCGGCGTGCGCTTACCAGACCAGCAGGCCTGCGACCAGTTCCGCGCTGCCAGGATGATGAACAATTTGCGGGTCAGGAGATCCTCGGCCTGCTCGCGGCGGGCGCCTGGGACGCGGCGGCTACGATTGGGGGCGGTGGCACAGTCATGAGCCCGATTGTAAAGCGACAGGCTCCGCGCAGCACACAGGTCACCACGCAGACGGGAACGTGCCCGTGGTGCGGTGCCCCCCCTCGATGCGGGCCAAGCCTGGTGGAGTGACAACGCGGAGTTCGCATCCTGCCTTCCCGACTGCGATCTCACACGCTCGGCGTGCGACGTGAAAACAACCCTCGTCGCGTGTGGCATCACACTTTCTGGGCGGCATGGCGCCATGGGCATGCGGCCAAGACACACGCGTCGAGCCGCCGGCAACCTCGATGCTCTTCGGCAGGCACAACGGTGCGTGCGCGGCACCCGCACGTCCAGCGACCTCTCCAGCGCGCCACCATTCCGCCCCGCCAGCGAGATCAGCGGACCTGTTGCGCGCACTCCGCAGGCCACAGACTCCCAGAGCAAGCCAGTTGCGTCGAAGAATGCTCACGGCCTCAAGAGACCTCAGATGCGCGCAGCATCCCGGAGTCGGCGAAAAGGAACATGGCCAAGATCCCTGAAGCGACCGCAGGTCCTGGTCTCGACCACACCGGACGCAAGATGTCGCAGCAACCACCACTCTGTGGCGGCGCGGCGACTCGGGAGATGGACAAAGGTGAGGAAGTCATTCGCAGGTCACAACGGCAAGAAGGGCTGGCTCGCTGGTGACCGCACCGAAGGCGACAAGACCTCCCCGCGGGCGTCTTCAGCCTCACGGCCGCAGGCGGCTATGACAGAACCCCGATAACGCTCTGCCGTACACCCGGGACACAACGATGAACGCTCGCGTCTCCAGTACGGCAGCCGCGTAGCTCGAGTCTTCGACTACACGTCATTGCCATCGATTTCAACCGCAAGCCCGGCACCCCGCCGCGCGACGCAACAAACCGCTGGGCGACAAACGGGCGCCCGGCATTGGCTTCACGTCGACCACGGTTCAGGAACGAACGGCTGCGTCACGGTGAGCAAGAGCGCCGCGAATACCTGCTGAAGACGTTGAAGCCACGCGAACAAATACCATTGTCATGGGTGCGACGGCAGACATCAGCAAGTAACATTGCCGCAGGTGGTGACGCTCGCGAGGCTCCTGCCGGGTCACGGTGGATCGGGGCGCCGATGCGGAGGCGCGTCTGGTGATCTCTACGACTCGACTCCGCTCTCGGGCACACTCTGGCATGCGTGTTCAGGCCAACATGGTGCGAACTCTCAACGGCGCTATGCGCGAGCGCCGACGCGCTGTCAGCTCGATCTCGACTCCGGCGGATATGAAGCGGTGTTCTCAGTGCTGCGTTCCTTGGCCCGATGCAGGCTGGTGGTAGGTGCGGGGACGGTGCGAGCAGGCGTTACACACACGTCTGCACGCGAAGTCACGACACGCAGCACAGCGCAGCGAACGCAGGCAGTCAAAATTTTGCACCCACGCACTGGTCATCGTGAGTGAGCGCCTCGGGACTCATCGATGCGCAGCCTCAATGAAGCAGGGTCTCCCGTTCTGATCTGCACTGAACTCCGCTGCGCACCTTGATGCACTCAGGCTCTCGGCGATGAGCGCGTCGCCGTTCTCTTGACCTCACGCCGAATTCGATACTCTCCTGTCTGAAGAGAACGCGGCATGGTGCGCATTATTCTCACCGAGGCGGTCCGTCGTTCGTTGCTGGGCGATTGGGTTGCCGCAGGGGAGCCATTGACGAACTCTGCCTCACCACGGCACCCTGGCACAGCGCAGACGGCACCAGTCTCGATCCTGGGCTGCGTACGCTGACCACGGCGGTCAGACGCGCCTGCTCAGTGTGGTGGGGGGGCGAGCACTGATCTGCCGATGGGCTGTGGGGCGGCTGCCTGCCGACGTCTGATGTGACAGCAGTTGCCTGAGACCCACGCTGCGGGGAGAGCCACGAAGGCGAGAATTCACGCAGAGGGCCACTGCGATCGAACATGATGTGGAGCCTGTCATCACTGACCGCCAGTCCATTCTCACCACCTGATCTGCCGAATGAGGCCACGTGCTGCCGAATCCCTATGTCAGGGCGACGGGGCGAGCGCACTGCGTTGGTGGGATCAGGCACGATCGATCGAAGTCAAGGAGAGTTCGCCGTCAGCGTTCCACTGTGCGGGATCACGTTCCACTCTTTGGTGTGCCAGCGGGCCTTGCGGTGGGGCGGCATGGACACCATGTCACTGCCTGCGCCAGGACATGGCCCAGCCCGCCTTGGAAGGGACGAACTCGTCGTCGTCGGAGTAGATAGGGGAGGACAGGTTTGTCGAGGTCTGCTGCCCGCTCCACCCAGTCCATGCGGTCGAGGTCAGGGTGTCTCCAGGCCGGTCACTGAGCGGGCCCACGGGCGGGTGATCATGTCGAGGCGTCAGACGTGCAATGGGGTGGGCAGGAAGTTCTGCTTCGCCTGGTGCTCAAGCACGTCATACCAGTCCACGACCGCACCATCAGGACGGGAGCCCGCGATCGCTGAGCGGTTGCGCCCTGCCAGAAGGCCGCCTGAAGGCGATCCCGCGCACCACCCATGGACCATCCGAAAACCACGACGTTCGACACCATGGGCCAGTGCGTAGTCGATGGCGACGTCGACATCAGGCCACTCGAATGTCGCCAAGACCGTAGCGGGCATACTTGCGCCGCGCCGACGTCATTACCTGCGTAGAGCGTGCTTGGGGCCGGAATCACCCAGTTCGTGAGCAGGAGCCCGCCCACGGAGCCTTCGGCACGTGATCCTCCCCTGCCGTGGATGAGAATCGCGGAAGGTGTCTCTGGGCCGTGGCAGGTGTTAGGTAGGAACCATGCAGAGAGGCGACCGACGTCCGGAGTCAGCACCACGTCTTCACTGGGAAGATCGGCAGCCGACGGTTCGGGTGAACAGTCCACTCCAGCGTCGAAGCGCGCCGCGCCTGTAGATTCAGGTTCACCCGCTCGACGGCGCAGTCACGGTGTTCGACGCCGGGTCGCACTCCAGGATGTCGCCGATGACCGCGTGGCCTGCGACCGGAATCGAAGAACAGCCGTAGGTGCCGTTGACCAGGGTGTCTCGTCGGCGGCAAGATGGATCCGCTGCTGGTCATCAAAGCCGTCGACGTGCAAGATCTCCACTCGGCAGACGAACGCTCCAGGATCACGATGCGGCGGGCAGTAGAGCGCCACGCGAAGACACCAAGGAGACAGAGCGCACCTATGCCAGCGCCGATGCCCTGCGGCGCTTCACAGCCTTGTGTCCCCTGCGCTGTTGCCAGCGCTATTCTGGCCCACCGATTCCTCCGTTTCTGTGCGCAGCGTGGTAATCCTACCGAAGGCAGTTGAGGGCGACAGTGTCAAACCCTTGAGATCTGCTCGAACCCTGTGTGGTTGGAACGTACTCGACGCATGTGTTAGAAGTTTGAAAACCAATCGGTTGAAGGGATGACATGGAGAACAAAACGGAGAGCACAGTGGCGACATCCTGAGGAGTTTGCAGTGCCGCCAAGGCGGAACTGAACGCCCTTCACCGGCAGTACACGGACACCACCACCACCGGCACTTATTCGTGTCGCGCCTGTGGTGCCACCCTGTTCACGTCGAACGAAGTTCCGGATCCACTGCGGTTGGCCGTCCTTCACCGCTCCGCTGGCTCAAGGACAGCGTGCATACATCAGGACAACTCCAGCCAGATGGAGGCGTCGAGGTGCGCTGCGAATTACGACTCCGCCCAGGCCATGTGTTCCACGGCGAGGGCTGCGAAACACTCCCACTGACGATCGGTTCTGCATCGCTCGATTTCAATGACGTTCGACCCAGCCAGCGCACTGATCGGCATCGGCGCCTGAGAGAACACCGAGTGCGCACCGCGCGAGGGACTGCTTCTTCCTGCGCGCAGGCTTCGCATCGCGCCCGAATGCCGGGCTGAGTGACGGGTGGCGCGTGGGGCGTCGGCCGGTGAAGAGGTTAAGGGGTCAGGTCATGACCTGCCACTCGCCCGCGTTCACCAGGCGATGCGACCCTCGCGACTTTCGCGCAGGCGAGCAGCTTCCAGGCTCACCACGGGTTGCTGCAGGTTCGCGGTGAAGTGTTCGTGGTTGAACAGGACTGCGTCGCTTATCGACCTCGGCAGCATTGACGATGCACCGGAACGGTGCGTAACGCCCACCGGCTTACGGCGACACCCCGTTCAGCATTCGACTCGCATGGAACGCAGACCGGCCTGGTGTGGCTCCCGCGGGCTGTGCGACTCCTGCCCCAGGGCCTCATCGACGGACCGCTGAAAGGGCGTCCTGAGCCGCAGCATCGGCCGCGTGGTGACCAACCCGCAATTCAGATCTCGCAGCGTCGCATCAGCTCTGCTGCAGGCACTCATCGACCATGCCGGGCGACGCTCTCCTCACACTCAACGGCCAGTCCCATCTCAGGGACTTCTACGAGCGGCTGGGATTCGCCGTCAGCGGCGAGTTCATCGAAGACGGCATTCCCCACCTGCCCATGCGCAGGAACGACGACTGAGTGCGCAGGTCATTCCGCGCCACGAACCACGGCGCGCCGCCAGGCGTGCCTCCAGACGAACGACGGCGGGCGCGGGCAGCAGTACCGGCGGCGGAAGCCGATCGACTCGCACGTCGAGCGTTTCTGGAATCTCGAGGCCGAGTGTCTGGATGGTGGAGTTCGCAAATCTTTGTTCTCAAACAGGGGGGTGGAGCCTGTCTGTTCGGCGGTCTGATGCTCGCGTGCGTACTGACACCGCTCCTGTTCTACCCGCACCATGCTGCCGTGGCGCGCAACGACGCCCTGGTTCTCGCAGCCGTGACTTTTGCAGACCCGGGATGCTGCTGCTGCGCCTGGAACCGCTGCGCGTGAAGCCGCACTGATCGTTGCCTTCCATGTGACCGGCACTGTCATGGAGGTCTTCAAGACTGCGCAGGGTCGTGGGAGTACCAGGCCACGGCGAGTCCTGCGCATCGGCTCAGTGCCGCTGTTCACCGGCTTCATGTACGCGGCCGTCGGTTCGTACCTCATGCGCGTGATGCGGCTCTTCGACCTGCGCTTCAAGCGCTATCCCCCCCGCTGTGGCTCACCGGTCCGCTGGCAGCAGCGAGCTTCGCGAACTTCTTCACCCACCGCTGGATCGTGGACATGCGATGGTGGCTGATCGCGGCGACTGTGATCGTCTTCGCCCGCTCCGTCATGCATTTTCGCGTTCGCCACGCCGGAGCAGAATGCCCGTGCTGCTCACCGTTCGTCCTGGTGGCAGGGTTCATCTGGATTGCAGAGAACATCGGGACACTGGCCGGTGCGTGGATCTACCCGGATCAGAGGTGGCTGGCACCTCGTGTCCCTGGCGAAAGTGGACGGTTCCTGCTCATTCAACTCAGCGTCTTCTTGGTCACGCTCGCCAATCGCCCTGTGCCTCCCGGAACCCCTGTCCCGGAACCCCTGTGCCTCCCAGAACTTCAGTGCTTTCGCGGCTCCCGCGCCACCTGGAAACCGTCCGCTTGCTCTGAAGTCACTCGCGAACTCCTGACACTGAGCGCGCTTCGCCGCCTGCCATGCGTCATTTTCGCGGCGAGCACCGAGAATGAGCCGGTCGCCCGGGCGAAGAGTGCGCGCCGAGGTGTCCCACCGCTGACTTTGCCGTGCACGGACACCCCTCGTTGGCTGCACCTCGGCGCCGGGCGGTGATGTCTTCGAGAACCCGCTTCGGTCCGGTGTAGAACGGAATCTCCTCGCGCACGAAGTGGCGAGCACGCGTGTTGAAGTTCGCGCATAAGGTCGATGATGCGGTCGAGTTCTTCGGCCTCAGTAGCAAGAACTCGTAGTCGCCCAGCGCAAAGGACGAGATCGTGTTAGCCTTGACGTCTTTGTATCCGGCTGCTGCTTCGCCGTGCTCGCGCAACATCTCGCTGAAGCGGTCCACAAAAGTCCCATCGTGTACCAGTCGTGAGGAGCACGAAGGGTACACGCACACGTAGGCACCGGCGTCGGCGTCCGTGAGGAAGGCCGGGAGATGGGACTTGTTGAACTCTGCTGGTCTGTGCGTTCCCGCGTTCGACCGCACGGGTTCGAGGATGGGCAAAAGGCGATCGGCGAGACCACCGAGGTATGCCTTCATGCAGCACCTCGACACTGGGGGCATGCCACCAGAACATATGACACGTCGGCGTCGGCGCGCAATGCGGAGAACGTCAGCCAGGTTCCACCACCACCAGCCCTCAGGCCCAGCGTGCGAGTCCGTCGACGACCTCGCGGCGAGCGTCTTGCGCTCCGCGTCATCAATCATGTCTCAGCGGCTGCGAAACGGAGTAGCCCACGTAGCGGATCACCGTGGTTGAACTTCTCGACTTCGTCAGCGGTGGGTGGCGTGTAGTCGCTCATGTGCGCTCCTTCTTGTGTCTGCTTGTGGTGAATGCTGGGCTCTTCGTGTGGTGCTGGGCTTGTCGTGTGGTGCTGGGCTCTTCATGTGCGCTGGGCCTGTGGCGACTGGTGACGCGTTTGGTTGCGGCCTGCTCGGGCATTGCCCGCGGTGCTCGCCCGTGTCGCTCGCACGGAAGTCGACACCTCATTCGCCGATGCGCCTGCCAACAGTCGCGCGTGACTTCGTGGCCCGCGTGCGATACGAACCAGGAATTCCGACGCCATCGTAGGCCGATCCGACGAGCCCCCAGCCCGGGAATTCGCTGGAGGGCAGTTTCGAGTCGCCCGATGCGCGAGCGATGACCGGGAGTCAGCTGAGGCAGCGCCGCTTTGTCCACCGTTGGCGAACCTGCACGTCGACCACGCGATCTCGGCGGCCCGTGAGCCGCAACCGGTCACTTTCACCGCACGCCGAGCGAGAACCATCCGTCTCAAGGTCCTGCCAGTGAGTGTCGCCGTGGCGTCCCCACACTCATGCGAATGACTGCCTGGCCGCGTGCAGTTCGTCTCTCAACCGGCCATTTGTTCGACGAGTTAGGTCGAGGCCTTGATGAACGTGTTCTGTGTGGCGGGCACCTCCTGAGCCCTCGAGGTCTGACCCAAGTTCGAGCGTTGCCGTGACGAGCGCGAGTCCACTGCGTGGAACACAGCGGCGAAGAGATATCGCTGATCTCGGCAAACATCCGCTGGCCCCATAGTCGCCAGTGACCGTGCGCAGGCAGCGCGGCATTCCCGACGGCAGCACTCTCAGCAGTGGCGTTTCCGACATCGGCGTTTTCGACGGTGACGTTTCCAGCGCTGGCTCTCAGCAGTGGATGTGTGCAACCCACGCCGGGCGGCGCAAGGGAAGGCGTGTCGACGATGCAGGTTCTCCACTGCCTCCAGCCGCGATCGACACGCTCACGTCCCACCTTTCTTCGCGGCGCATCACGGCGCTGACCTTCCGCCTGGGTGCGCATGCGCCGCGCCGGCGCAGAGTCTCTGCGAGCCTGGTCGCCGGCCCGCAATCCCACCGCGGGCTCATGAACACCGGCGGGGCGTCGCTGCTGTGTGCCTGGCACATTGGCACCGCTCGTGGCTGCCTTGACGCCCGCTTCGGCAACGGCGTCCAGCACCGAGGTGCCTGCACGCTGGGCCGGCACGAGTGCCGGGACGGTGACTTCAAAAGGGACAGTTCGCGGCATCGGCCTGCGTACACTCCACCAACAGCCAGGTCGATCACCGTCGTCGACGGCTTCGTCGCCAGTCGTGCGGCGAGGAACTCACCCGCTACCACATCGTCTTCCTGCGCAGGTGTGAGGACTTCACGGGTGGCACAGGTGATCCCAACGCGAACACCATCACGCAGCGGTGTCTGCGGATCCTCGGCACGCCATCAAAAGGTGCCGGCAGGCATGGCGCGCATCTCACCGGACACGTAGAACGTGAGGACTGCGCGGAAGTCCGTGCGAGGTCAGACCCAGTTCGCGTGCAGAGATCACCCGCTTCTGGGCGGGCGAACAGGCTCGCTTCAGCGCCCACATCCACCGTCTGCCCCACGGCGGTCGCGCTGCGCAGGCAGCCACCAGGCGATCGGAGGCCTCGAGCACGACGATCTCGGCACTCGAGGTCTGCCTGGTGGAGCACATAAATACGCCGTCAGACCAGAAGATGCCTCCGCCCACGACTGCGATCTTCCACGTGCGGGTGCGGGGCCTGAGGTCTCGACGCGTCGCTGTCATCTCAGTGCGCGTTCTTCTCTGCCAGCACCCGCGCTGAAACGCGGTGGACCTCATCGACCACTCGTCCTGGCACCTCGGGGTCGGTTGCCGGCAGCACCCGTGGCCAGGTTGAAGACAGAAAGCCGCCACCTCGTGCTCGAGGCCGATCGCCTCGATGCGCGGTCATAAGAGCCTCCAGGGCGCAGCATGGCGGGATCAGGTTCCCCTGCAGCGCCTGTCCCGGCTGCACTCGCGGCGAAGGCGTCACCAGGCTCGACTTCGGAGTCCACGCCCATGGCGGTCGATCCGGCTGTGCTCATGGGACGCAGCAGTTCACCGGTCTGCACGCCGAAGTGGAAGCTGGGGTATCGTGGTGCGCCAGCGCGTCAGGCTCTACCGCGGTGGAGTGCGGCAGGACGTGGGTCTGGTAGTCCTTCATGCCAGGAACCCGGCCCAGGAGTCGAAAGAAGGCTGGAAGGCCTGGCTCAAAACTCCGAACATCGATAGTGGCTGAGATCCGGCCAGCTTGCTCAGCAGGTCCGGAGAGAAAGGCTGGGGTCCCAGCATGTTACTTAACAGTCTTCTCGTGGTTTGCGGCTGGGCCCGCCTTCGATCGGAGTAGCTGGCCAGAGTGGAGCAGGGCACCTGCGAGCCAATGAGCGGCTTTACCAGGGGTGATTGCCCAGGCCCTCCCACGGTTCGGCGCACCGATTCGCCGATGTCTGCAATCGACTCGGGATCAAGGTCCTGCAGACGGTCGGGGTCGTGCGAGTTCGCACGGGTGAGCCGATGACAGGTCCACGCCCGGCTGAATCTCACGTCGACGCCGGCCTGCGGCTATGGAACGATGTCTGAGAGATCGCGGCGTCCACACCGCGCCGACGCACCGGCTGCAGGGTGATCTCTGGGGTAATTCCGGGAGTTCTGCGGGCTTCCAGCATGGACGTTCCGTACGCAGGCTCGGTATTCCGGCAACGAGCGACCCGCCTGCATGAACCACACGGGGGTGGTGTCGACGGGGCGGGAGCGCACCCGCGTCTCAAAAGGCGGGTGGTCATGGTGTTCATCGTCCCAGAGTCGGGGTGGGGCGCCAATGGGGTCAGTGCCAGACTCTGCGGTCTCACTGTGCAGGCTGTCAGTTCAGGCCGTGGGCTGTCGAGCGCCTCAGCCCAGGTGCGTGCCTGGCTGAGGCTGTGGAGTCGATCACGTAGACCAGCGGCCTGCCGGGGGCACCGACAACGTGTCGTTGATGTCGGCTACCACAACGGAGGACTCCCCACGCGGACACGAGCGTGGTGCGTACTGCTGAGGATGCATGAGCGTCCGGAAGCACCCAGTCGCCAGCCTCGGTGCGCACGAGCCTGTTTATTCAGGCTGAACCTGGGCGCGCCAGGTCGTGCGAAAGGCTCTCGCGTCTCGGCCTGGTCGGCATTGAGAAGATTCACCGCGAAGCGTTCGGCCCCGAGGATCACAGGTGATCCCTTCAGGCTGGTCACTGAAGACCAGCGCAGGAGGATCAAGTGACACGCTGGCCACGCTCGAGGCGGTGAGACCGAAGGGGCCCGTCGGGCGTGTCGACGGTGATGACGGCGACGCCTGCCGGGTGATTGCCGAACGCGTGCTTGTAGGACTGGGCATCGATTGCCACGGGCTCTCCTGAGACAGATGAAGCGGGGACCACTGAGGCGAAGTTCACGGGCGCGGGCGCGTCACCTCGGGGAGCTGCACATGACTTTACGCCCGCCCGTGGCCCGGCTCCACCCGATGTGGTGGCCCCACGCGTGCGCTTGCAAAACCACCAGTGAGCATCGGCGTGGGCGCTGTGCCGGCCTGGGGCAGCGGCTTATCGTTGGGACTGTGAGCGAACCGTCACCACTGAGACAGCCTCCCGAGGACTTCCTGCGGGTGCGCGAAGTCATCCAGCACGCGACGGACACTGCTCACATCTCCGTCTCCAGAGATCCCAGCGCCTGGAAACCTGGCGCCGTGGGCTACAGTTGCCCACTCGGTGCAGAGGATACCACCGGGACCCCGTGCGACAGGCAGAGACCTTCACGAACGCAGATGAAGAGCCAGAAGAACTGGCCACCGGTCGCCTCGTTCTTCTCTACGATCCCTCTGAACCCGAAGAGTGGGCGGGGCCGCTGCGGGTGGTGAGCTACATTCGCGCGGAGATCGGGCATGGATCTGGGGCATGAAACTCTCATGGGGTCCGTTGCGTGGTCGTGGCTCACCGAGGCCCTCGAGATCTACGAGGCCCGGAAGGCCGTCAATCGGAATAGGAACCACCACCCGCGTGCTGTCGGAGAGCTTCGGCACTCTGGCCGCGCGCCCTTCATTCATTGACCTGGAGATGCGAACCTCATGGACGCCCGTGATTGGCAGCCCGAGGACATCGCCGACCACGTTGAGGCGTGGTTGCGCACCCAGCGACCATGAGCCTCGGACTGCCGCCGCTGCCTGAAGGCGTGAGCGCGCTGCCGGGGCTTCGCCGATGGTCTCGAACAGAGTCGACGAATCACTCCCCTGCTCTCCGCACCGGTTGGCGGCGTGCCGCGGTCATCGACACCCGGGGCACTGGAGCGGGCAGTGCGACCTGCGCGGCGGCACGGGCGCTGTGGGTGTTGACGCCGAGCGCGCCTCGGGAATTCGCCCATAGGCCGGGCATTCCTCATCCAGGCTCAAGCGAGCGGGTGCCGGGATCGTTCTCATCGACCCCGAGGCACTGCCGGACCTGCGCAGTGTCTCCGATGCGCTACGCGATTCGACGTGGATTCTGCACGCGGCCACCCAGGATCTGCCGTGCCTCGCGGACACGGGCATGCGCAGACTCCCTGTTCGACACGGAACTCGCCGCGCGCCTGCTGGGCGCGGCGATTCAGCTTAGCCTCGCTCGTGGGCGAGTTCCTTGGGGTGCGCTTGGCCAAGGAGCATTCGAACGTCGACTGGTCTGCCGGCCCCTGCCGGCTGACTGGCTGACTTATGCCGCTCTCGACGTCGAGCATCGATGGGGCGCGAAGCTCGCAGGGAGAACTCGCACTCAGGGCAAGGAAGACTTCGCCGCGCAGGAGTTCTCACACCTGCTGAACTTCAAAGCCCCCGTGCACGCTTCAGGCCCTGGCGCCGCACCCACGGTCTGGGCGCCCTGCGCAATCGCCGGGCTCTGGCGCGCGTGCGTGCCGTAATGAACCGGTGCGTGACCACCAGCGGAAAAAGAACGCGACGTGGCGCAGGGGTGGTGTCCTGACGCCGCTCATCGCCTACGCGCAGTCTCACGCGCGTTCGGCAACGGACCTCGTGCGCATTCGCGGCACTCGTGGCGCAACCCGATAACGCCAGGGAACTGTTCTTCGCCCGAGCGCGGCCAACCGGCGCTGCCCGATGATCAGGCGCCCACACGGTTCGCAGGGACCGACGTGCTGGGGCCGCGTGCGGATCGGGGCTCGCGAAAGCAGACTGGGGCTCATGAAGGGGAAGCAATCAGCAGATCGCGCCGATGACTTGGGCATGTCTCACGATGTGCTGCTCACGCCGCGCTATGTCAAAGCGCTGGCAGTCAAGCTTAGTGCCCGATGCCGCTGGCACCGCAGAGTTCCTGCGCGACAAGACGCGTGAGTGTGAGTCGAACGCACGGCCGAAGCGCTGTCCCCTGGCCGGTCACGCCGCGCCTGTTGGCTGATTAGCGCGCGGTTTGACTTCTTAATCGCGCGCCTGACGTCAGGGGTGACCGAGGTGTGACTCAGACAGCTTTCGTTGAAGCGCGAGCATTTCGCTTCTGCACCTCGGCTGGCAGATTGCGCATGATGTGTGAGGTCATGTCATTCACATCGAGGCCCGCGTAGGCAAGGATTTCATCGCGGGTTCCGTGAGGCAGGAACTCATCCGGAGCGCCGAGCTCAACGACTCCGGTGCGTGAATCGTCATCGCGGGCCTGGCGGATCTGCGCACCGGTCACCGCCCACTTTGACTCCGTCTTCCATGACGGCGACGAGTGAGTGTTTGCACCCATGTCAAGCACGGACTCAGGAACGGGCAGCACCCGGGGTCGATGACCTGCGCACCGATCGAGTGCTGTGCGAGCAGTTCGCGGACTTTGAGTGCCGCGCTCAATAACTCCGACAGACGCGATGATAGGCATCGGCGGGCAGATCATCCGGGCGCGTCGGCGAGGACGTCGACTCCGTCGTCGGTGCGGCGCAGAGCGGGCACCTCGGCGCCCACCGTTCCACGGGAGAACCGAACAACGCTGGGTCCGTCAGAAATGTCCGGGCGCGCTGTACTGAACTCTTCGGTGAGTCGCTGGGCGTCACGCAGGGCCGCCAGCCGCAGGCGGGAACCACCCGCAGCATCGCCATGTCCCCGCTATTCCGTGGTGACTGCTGCCGTCGGGGCCTGTGATTCCAGCCCGGTCGAGAACGAAGGTGACGCCCTGCTTGTGCAGGGCCGATCCATGAGGACCTGATCGAAGGCGCGGTTGAGGAACGTGGCGTAAGAGACACACGACCGGATGCAGGCCGCACCGGACAGACCGGCAGCCGATGCCACGGCGTGCTGCTCAGCAATGCCCACGTCGAAGACGCGTTCGAAATTCCTCTGCCATCGGGCCAAGCCCCACCGGCTGAAGCATCGCGGCAGTGATGGCGACGATGTCGTCGCGTTCGCGGGCGGCCTGCAGGATCGACTCACCGAACACGGAGGTCCAGGAGGCACCGCTGCTGGGCTTGGCCTGCCGGTCAGTGGGTCGATGACACCCACGGAGTGGAACTGGTCGGCTTCGTCGTCGAGGGCTGGGGCGTACCCGTAGCCCTTCTGGGTGATCGCGTGGACGATCACGGGCCCGCCCTCGTGGGCTCTGGGCACGACGCAGGGCGCGCTCTGTGGCTTCCAGGTCGTGGCCGTCAACGCCCAATGTACTTGATGCCCAGTTCGTCGAACATGCCGGTTTCACGAGCGTGGACCATGTCTTTGAGTCCGCGCTTCAATTCGTGCATGGCGGTGTAGGCAGCGCGTCCGGGGTGCTGTGGACTGTTGAGTAGCGTTCACGGCCCCAGGTCAGCAGCTTTTCGTAACCGGGGCGCGTGCGCAGGAAGTCGAGATGTTCGGCGAAGCCGCCCACCGTGGGTGCGTAGGAGCGTCCATTGTCGTTGACGACGATGATGAGCTTGCGCGGCGGAGTCGACCGGTTCGCCGCGATGGTGTTGAGGGCCTCCCAGGCCATGCCTCGGTCAGAGCACCGTCGCCCACGACGGTGACGACCAGCGATCGTTCTCCCCGAGCAGTTGGTGGGCTTTCGCTATGCCGTCAGCCCAGGACAGTGCCGCAGATGCGGGAATTCTCCACGACGTCGTGTGGGCTCTCAGCCCGAGGTATCCCAACATCCCGTCGCGTTTGCGCAGGGTGGGGAATTGAGCGGCGGCCGGTGAGGATCTTGTGCACATAGGACTGGTGTCCGACGTCGAAGAAGCGTGTCCTTGGGTGAGTTGAATACCCGATGGAGCGCCGTGGTGAGTTCAACGACACCGTATTGGGCCCCAGGTGCCCCCGGTTCAGAGACGCTGGTGACGAGGAAGTCGCGAATCTCTTTGGCGAGGACTTCGCATTCGGCGCGGTGAGTGCTTTGACATCATCCGGTCCGGAGATGTTCTCCATGAACGTCAACGTTCGTTTCCTGAAGGCAACGGGTGCGCACTGTAAGTTTCGACTACATGGCTCGCCTAGACCATCCCTCCCTGGCACAATGCAGGCCAGCAGTGCGGTGAGTCGTGGTGAACGCGGTTGGTCGCGTCGCGAAATGACTGTGTGAATGCTGATGACACGCGCAGGCAAGTACGAACGAAGAGGCGGGGACCGCCTCGCCAGTCCCCTCCTCGCCCCGCGTTCCCGAACTCCAGTGCTTCCAGAACCCTCATCGTTCATGAGCGAACGCAGCACGTACGCAGGATGCCGCCGTTGCGGTAGTAATCGGCTTCGCCCGGGTGATGTGACCACGGTTCGAAGTCCACGGCCGAGCCGTCTTTCGTAGCCGTGACGCTCACGGTGGACGGGTGTGTCCTCATTGTTCTCGATGCCCTGATGTCGAAGGTCTCCGTGCCGTCGAGCCCCAGGTCTCGGCGTTCTCACCGGCAGGGAACTGCAGCGGCACAACACCCATGCGCCGACAGGTTCGAGCGGTGGATGCGCTCGGCTCTCGGTGATGACGGCCTTGACACCCAGGAGCATTATGCCCTTGGCGGCCCAGTCACGCGAGGATCCCGATCCGTACTCCTTGCCACCCAGCACGATGAGCGGGTGTCGGCCTTCGCGTAGTTCACCGATGCGTCGTAGATCGTCGTCTGCGGTCCGCCATCCTGCGTGAAGTCGTGAGTGAAGCCACCCTGGACCCCATCGAGGAGCCTGGTTCTGCAGGCGGATGTTGGCGAACGTTCGCGGATCATCACTTCGCGTGGTTGCCGCGGCGCGAGCCGTAGGAGTTGAAGTCCTTGCGCTCGACACCGTGCTCCACGATACTTGCCAGCAGGCGTGTCAGCCTTGAACGAGCCGGCGGGCGAGATGTGGTCGGTGGTGACCGAATCGCCCAGCTTGGCCAGCACGCGAGCACCGGAGATGTCCGTGACAGGCTTGGGCCTCGGGCATTCCTCGAAGTACGGGGCTTGCGCACGTAGGTCGACTTGTCATCCCACCTCGAAGACCTTTGGTCGGGAGTCGAGCCTGCGCCGCCAGCGCTCGTCACCGTCGAAGATCGTGCCGTATTCCTCGTGGTACATGTCTGTGGAGATCGAGGCGTCGATGACGGACTCGACTTCCTGGCGAGGGCCAGATGCGTCCTTTGAGGAACACATCAGCGCCCCCGAGTCCTCCCAGGGGCTGGTTCTCGAAGTCGAAGTCCATGGTTCCTGCCAGGGCGTAGGCGATGACCAGCGGCGGTGAGGCCAGGTAGTTCATCTTCACGTCGGGCTGATGCGACCCTCGAAGTTGCGGTGGTTGCCCGAGAGCACCGCGTGACGGACAGATCTTCGTCCTGCACGGTCTGGGAGATCTCTGGCCCAGCGGGCCGGAAGCTGCCACGCAGGTCGTGCAGCCGTAGCCCACCACGTAGAAGTTCAGCGCTTCGAGATCGGGGATCACGCCGGCCTTCGTGTAGTAGTCGGTGACAACCTTGGAGCCCGGTGCGATCGAGGTCTTGACCCAGGGCTTGGACTGCAGGCCCTTGGCACGCGCATTGCGAGCCAGGAGGCCGGCGGCCATCATCACCGAGGGGTTGGAGGTGTTGGTGCAGGAGGTGATGGCGGCAATCGCCACGGCGCCGTTCTTCAGTTCGAAGTTGCGGCCGTCAGGCATGGCGACATCCGCGGCCTTGTCCTCTTCGCCCGGTTTGGCGTAGTTGTGGATGTCCTTGGCGAACTGCGACTTGCTGGAGAAACAATGCGGTCCTGTGGGCGCTTCGGGCCGGAGATCGACGGGACAACGGACAGGTTTGCTCGAGGTACTCCGAGTAGGCGACCTCGACCTCGGGGTCGTGCCACAGGCCCTGTTCCTGGCGTAGACCTCGACGAGATCGGTTTCCGCTCCTGCGAACGGCCGGTGAGCTTGATAGTCCATCGTGACCCGTCGATGGGGAACATCGCGGCAGTCGAGCCGAACTCTGGGCTCATGTTGCCGATCGTTGCGCGGTTGGCCAGCGGCACGGCGGACACGCCCTTGCCGTAGAACTCCAATGAACTTGCCCACGGCACCAGTGCTGGCGCAGCATCGAGGTGATGGTGATTAACGATCGTCGGTCGCGGTGACGCCCGAGGGATCTCACCGGTGAGCTTGAAGCCCACGACGCGCGGGATGAAAGCATGGAGACGGGCTGTCCGAGCATTGCGGCTTCGGCCTCGCCCACGCCCCAGCCCAGAACGCCCATGCCGTTCACCATGGTGGTGTGGCTGTCGGTGCCAACGAGTACGGGTAGGCGCGCTGCACGCCGCCGACTTCGCGAGCCATGACGACGCGCGCCAGGTGGCCTGATGTTCACCTGGTGGACAATGCCCATGCCCGGGGAACGACCTTGAAGTCGTCAAAGGCAGTCTGGCCCCAGCGCAGGAACGCGTAGCGCTCGCCGTTGCGCTCGTACTCCAGATCCATGTTGCGCTGAATGGAATCCTCAGAACCGAACGAGTCGATCTGCCGAGTGGTCGATGACGAGTTCGGCCGGTGCCAGGGGTTGATCTTGCCGGGGTCGGCACCGAAGTCGGCCATGGCTTCACGCATGGTGGCGAGGTCGACGATGCAGGGCACGCCGGTGAAGTCCTGCATGACCACACGGGCGGGGTGAACTGGATTTCGACGCTGGGGTCAGCGTTGGGATCCCAGTTGGCCAGCTTGTTGATGTGCTCCTCGGTGATGTTGGCACCGTCTTCGGTGCGCAACAGGTTCTCAACAGAACCTTGAGGCTGTATGGCAGCTTGTTCCAGCCCTTGACCGCGTCGAGGTAGATTCAGGACGCCGTCGACTTCAAGCGTGCTCTTCGCTCCGAAGCTGTCGACCTTGCTCATTGTGGGTGTCTCCTGTTCGCTCGTGCGCGACACTGTCATTAGAACCGTGCCGGGTGCACGGTTTCCGCGCCGTTCCGACCAGCGGAATTACACAACGCTTTTGTTCCCTAAAGTATCTTGACGTCAAGATAAATCTTACCTCATTCTGCGCCCGCTTTCCACGATTGGCGCGCTTTGCGCATGACGCTGCTGTTCACAGTCTGCGCGAATTACGCCGCAAGACCTGGCCTGAGTGCGCCTTGACGCCTGCAGGCGCTGACGGCTGGAATCACCATCAATTCCTGCAGTTCCCCGCGCCTTCGCAACCGCAGGATGCAGCCCAGCCACCGCGCAGGCACCACACGAGAACGGGCACTATCGCACCTCAGCGACCAATGTGCAAGGACGGTTCGCACGCCTGACTCGAAGCGCTGGAGCAGTCTGCGCGAACAGCGCACGCGCGGCGCCTCAGCGATCGAAGACGGACACGAATTCCGTGTGCGCCGTCAGCGGAAACAGGTCGTGGCCCACACTGCTGGTCATGGTGAACCCACCCTCGATGAGAGAGACCGGGCGTCCCTGGCGAAGGTGCCACCGTCACACGACACATAGACGAGCCGGTTCGCCGTCGATCGCACGACCGAATCCACAACGGTAGCATTCCAGCCCGCCTTTCCGCGGGTCAACGACGATGACATCGCCGGCAGGCACCGCGCATTTCACCCCACCACCATGAACTCTGCCTGCCTCGCCAGAACATTCCTCGCGAGATTCGACCTGCCGCCTTCCACCGCAGCGGTCGAGCCCTCCACGCCCACAACCGGGATGCGTACCACTGGCGATGCGCACGGAGAACAGCCCAGCCCCAGCACAGATCCAATAACGACCTGGCTCCGCAGCGGCATCGATGACCGCCGAGACAGCACCGCTGCCGCATCCACGTGCACCTGCCAGAAGCCATCAGTTCGCAGCGCGAAGGTCAGGTCTCCCCACGCGCTGTGCTCAGACCACTGCCGGGTGTTGCACCTCGCAGGCTCGAGCCCTGGTGAGTAATTTCGGTGTCGGCACGTCGCTTCTGGGAGGTCTGGCGTGGCTCCCTGCCCGCCGCGCACGGAACGATGACCCGCACCCCGGTTGCGCTTGCCTGACTGGCGGTGAAGCAGCGACCAGTCGCTGTCAGCCAACAGAGCCCCCACACCTCCATGACTCCCGGCCCGGGTTCACCCACGAGGATCACGGCGCCGGAATCGCTCGACGCGGCGAAGCCCGGACGCGCTCAACGCCGGCAGGTGAAGGTCCTTGAGTCCGGTTCTCGGTGAGCCTGCGAGACGGCCAGGGGCACCACATCGACGGGAACAACGGTGTGCGAACGCGCCGCCAGGGAACCCCGGCTGGCCGTCATGCACCGCCGCCTGCGACCTCGTGAGGCCACGCGATTTCGCCAGCACATCGGTCGCTCCCGCCTTCAGTGGGGCTGGCAGCACCTGAGGCTGCATGTCGAGACCGCCGATGCGCGTGAACTGGTCGGCTGCCGCCTGCGCCTTGAGGGTGCGTGAGTGCTCCAGAGACACGTGAGCGAAGTCCATGCTGCCCACCTGCTGGCCCTCAGCAGTTCGCGCCTGTCGGGCACCCGATGTGCTGAGGGCTCAGCGGACCCTGGTCACCCCAGCCTGGGCGAAACCCTGACCTCGACGACCCGCGCGGTCACGGTCTCTGAGGAATCGCGCCGGTCACGAAGACGATTCCAGCGTAGGTTCGCGCCAGTGACATGCCCTCGGGACGTCACCTGCACGGTGATCTCGTCACCACAGTGCAGACCCGCCTGCCTGGAGCCACTTGTCAGCTTGGAACCACTGGTCTGTCTGGAACCACTGGTCTGTCTGGAACCACTGGTCTGTCTGGAACCACTGCCGCTCATGAAACCGTTCCCACACGTCTTCATCAACATCATTGGTCCGGCTCAAGAGCCTGCTCACGGTTGCGCTCGAAGGATTTGAGCCGCCACGGCACGATCGCCACCACCACATTCGGCACGAACAGCAGCCGAGCCTTGAGGCGCAGAACGCTCTGGTTGTGCAGCAGGTTCTCCCACCATCGACCCACGATGTACTGGGTGGAATGTAGACGATGATGAGGTCGTTAGCGCCCGCCCGCGCAGCCGGGCGATGTAGTTCATGACGGGTCGGGTGAGTTCACGGTACGGCGAGTTGAGCACGGTGAGCGGCACCGGGATGGCCATGCGCTGCCAGCGCTTCTGCACGAGCGAGGATGCTTCTTCGTCCACCGCCACGGCCACCGGCGCTGACCTTCGGGGCGAGTGGCGCGGGCGAAGGCCGCGCGCAGCACCGCGTGCCGGTGACGATCACGACCGCGTGCGTGTTATGCAGCGTGCGCGCCGTGGTGTCGTCCTCGCCTGCGAGAAGCTCGCGGTCAACGCGACCGTAGTGACGATGCACGGCGCCCATGAGCGCATACAGCGCCGCGATGACGAGCACCGTGATCCACGCGCCGTGCGTGATCTTCGTGACGAGCACTGCTGCCAGAACGACGGTGACCAGGCAGAATCCACCGCGTTGACCATCCGGCGCACCTGCATGCTGCGTCGCGCAGGCGAGGAGACCATCCGGCGGATGCGCGCGCTCCAGTGCCGAATCATTCCCGCCTGCCCCAGCGCGAAGGACAGGAAGACGCCCACGAGGTACGTCGATGAGCACCGTGACTCGAGCCTGAGTGACAAGCACCAGGACCACGGCTGCTGCTGCGAGCACCAGGATGCCGTTGGAGAAGGTGAGCCGGCCGCCGATGCTCGCCAACTGCCGCGGTGCAAAGCCGTCGCGCGCCAGCCGGTAGGTCAGCCCCGGGAACCCCTCGATCGCGGTGTTGCCCGCCGCCACCAGCAATAACAAGCGGGCCGTGAGGAGAAGGATGATGAAGGGAATCGCGGGCAACCCTCGAACACCGCACCGGCCACTTGGCCGAGCACCGGCGTCTGGTTGGCGACGCTGGGCGCCTCATCGGTCGAATCGATGCTGAAGTGGCACTCACGTGAGTCTGCACGGCAAGCCACGTGAGACCCACGAGCATGATGGCAGACATCGCATCGGTGAAGTGCGGAGCGTGTTGGCGGCGTTCCTGGCGCGCGGCCTTGCGAACCTCGGCACGGCAGTGTCGACACCGCCCGATTCCGCCACTGCCACTGAACCCGAGGAGAATGCGCGAAGCACAATGAACACGAGCGCGATCGAGTGGGTCGGCGACGGACCCGTGACTGGGCCTGAGCGAAAGTGCGGCGGTGTCTCCTCCCGGCAGGTCACCGGAGGCCACTCTGGATCACGCCAACAACGATGATGGCGGATGGTAGAGGACTGCTGCCAGGAAGAGGTAGGTGGGCGAGATCAGGGTGCGAATCCCCGCCAGCCCCGCACACCGATGAACGTGACAACTGCGATGCCCACGATTGCCACTTCAACTCGGAAGGGCGCCAGGACAGGGAAGGGCAGCGGTGAAGTAGTCAGCGAACACAGTCAGCGAGACGGCCAGCGTGAGCACGTAGTCGACAAGCAGGCCGAGGCGACGAGCAGTCCGGCCTTGACGCCCAGGTTCTTCGACGCAATCTCGTAGTCGCCACCACCCCGGGGTAGGCGGAGATGTTGAGCCGGAAGCACAGCACGAGAACAATGATGACGAGCGCCACGACGATGCCGATGATCGGTGAGAGCCACAGGGTCAGTGCGCCCCGAGAGACAGCGCGCCAGCAGAATCTCATCGGGTGCGTAGGCCACCGATGACACCATGTCCGAGGCCAGCACCGGCACGGCCAGGCGTTTGGGCAGTGGCTTCGTCGGAACCTGTCACCGGGTGGAAGGGCGTCCGACGAGTAGGCCTTTTGACGGCATCAGAAAAACTGCTGGCCACGAGAGTCAATCGTAGATCAACCAGAGAGGACGGCCCCACATGCATTTCGTTGTCATGGATGCGGCCGAGTGGGCGCGTCGCTCGCCGTGCATTCGACACCTCTGGGCAATACCGTGGTTGCCGTGGACCGGTAGAACTTCCGATGCGTCTTCGCGCCTGGGCAAGACTTCTGCTGGGTCGACCATCACGGGTCTGGCTTTGACCGTGAGGTCCTCACTGCGCCTCGCACCAGCGACGCCTACGCCTCTCGCAGCGGTCTCCAGCGGTGACAACTCCAACATCCTCGCTGCACGGGTTGCCTGCGAGACCTTCGGCGTCGCCAACGTCGCCGCACGCATCTAC
Organism: Troides helena; assembly: GCA_029286815.1. NCBI lineage: Eukaryota > Metazoa > Arthropoda > Insecta > Lepidoptera > Papilionidae > Troides > Troides helena. The sequence continues at coordinate 47,224 of JAGSMV010000052.1, forward strand.
GATCCCAGACGCGCACAGACTCGAGCGCCTGGGCATTCCGACCGTGCCACTGGAAGTGCTGGACTGCTGACCAGATCATGCGCAGACTCGTGCCACAGGGTGCAGTGCGTGACGGAATACCGCGATCCTCCGGCGCGGTCGTCGTGCTGGCAGAAGTCCACGTTCACCCCGATTGACCGCCCGCCCAGTCCGTGAGATCGAGGCTGCCGTGGCGGCCCGAGTCGGCTACGTCACGAGGATGGTGAAGCCATCCTCCCTCGAGGGTGAGACGCTGCAGCCCGCGATTCAGTACACCTCCGCGTGTCAAAGCTCAATCTCGACGACATCATCTCACACGCTCGACCAGCCCTCCATCGTGAGGGAGACGGAATGAGAGTCGTCATTGCAGGCGCAGGGTCCGTGGGGCGGTCCGTGGCCAAGGAACTCCTGGAGCGTTAAGCAGCACGAGGCAGGAGGTTTTACCTGACCGCACCCCGCAGCCCCAAACGCAACGTCACCGGGTGCGACCGTCCCTCGGCTAACGCCTGCAACCCGGAACCTGGCTGCGCCTTTGATTCTCACCGCGCCGACGTCGTCGTCACGGCGAACACGTACACGAAACCGCCCGGCCCCCTTGCGAAGTCCGAGTTCAGCGTGCCGCGCACCGTGGCGCGCGCGTGAACAATCCGGGCGCAATGAGTGATGCTCGATGACAACTGGCGTCGACGTTGCCGTCTCCACGCCACGACCTGGCGACAGCGCTCGTGGAAGAGGCCGTCGAAGTGGGTGGACTCGTTCACCTGCTCAGCCTGGAACACGGCAAGGCCATGCTCATGGAGTTCACTGTTCGCGACGGCGTCTGGTGGAGAATCGCCGAGTGGGCGACGTCGTAGCGGCCGCCCCGGATGCGGTTCTCGTGGCAATCGTGCGCGCGGGACGAGCTCTCGCACCGCCGATGATCTCTATCGTCGAGGCCGACGAACTCTTCTTCCGTCCTCACACGACTCTCAGATGCTCTGTCCAGGCTGCTCACGGAGCCAGCGCGGGCTTGTTCTCGTAACTGGGGCTGACTGCGAGCAGCCCCCGGCCTCCACGCTGCACTGTCCGCAGATCACGACAACGCGCCCTGGCCAGGAATTCGCGTCGCCCCAGGAATCTGGCTGGCCATGGTGCCTCGTGCTGTCACTCACGACGATGTCACACACCGTGGTGATTCGTTCGCGGGCGACTGAGTGACCTCGCTATCACACCGGCCACGCGAACAGCCTCGCTGGCGTGGAGCGATCGAACCGATCGGAGTGTAGCCCGGGGTCGCCGCCGATGGTATCGGCGATCGTCTTCAGCGGCGTCAGAGTCCGTGCAGAACCCAGTGCGTTCAGAAGTTCGCGCAGTGATTTCACAGTGGCGGGCTTCAGAGCGAGGGACTCCGAGGGCAGCACAGCCCCGTGTGGCCAGATGGCGACGTGGCGATCAGCGGATTTCAGTGATCTCGGGGCCGCGTTCGAACGGATCGATGTCATCGCTCGAACCTTCATCGGCCTTTGTCTGCCCGAAGTTCGGCGGGAGTGAGGGTGAGCGCCTGGCGCGGAGGCATCGCCTGCTGCCGCGTCGACAATACGACACCGCGAAAGATCCTCAACGAACGTGTCGCGCTGTTCTTCGTTGAGGGCAGCATCCTCGTTCAGCACGCCGCGCAAGAACCAGCGCGCGGCCCGTCCACGCCAATGAAACGGCGGGCGGAACTGCTCGACCATCGGGGCGGTGGCGGGAATCTTCACAACGGCCTGCAAGCTGATTGCCACAGATCTCTGCACTCTCAATTCTGCTCGATGTTTGCGTGATTCGCGTGAACGCACTCGCGCCAGAGCCCTCGGTCTTGGGTGCGCGAAGGCCTTCCGTGCCTGCAGGCTGCCCTCTTCGTGGATCACGGACACCGTTATGACCGCGCCGGACTCCCTCTTCGGCTTCCAACTGGACCTGCATGCCGTCGAGCACCGGGATCTGCAGGGCTCCCAGGTCAAGACGGCTGGAGCCCTCATCGGCGTCTTCGCTGGAATCCCAGGACCCGCACTCACGCGATCCAGGGCGCCTCCTTGGCGAATTCGTCGTCTTCATCGTCGTCGTCGTATGCCGCTGCCGCTGGGGTGGAGTCCGGCGGTCACCGAGGTCTCGGTAAACTCGGCGTGGTTCACTTTCTGCCTTCGCCGTGGCACCCGCGTCGTCAACGGCATCAGCGATGTCTGCGTTGTCTGTGGTGTCGTGAAGCTCTGTCTGGTCGGTCTTGTGAATCGTTTGAAGAGTCCCATGGTGTCCCCTGACTTTGTCAGTTCGTCGTCTGGAGTGAAGCCGCCAGTCGACCCGAATCCGCCCCTCACCAAGCGTCACTGCTGCACAGGGTGTCCACCTGCATCGAATTCAGGCGACAGACCTGTTGAACAATCGCCTGCGCGATCCGGTCGCCGCGAGATATCGTTGCGGTTCTTCGGGGTCCATGTTGATGAGCGGCACGCGGATTCCACCGCGGTAGCCGGCGTCGATTGTGCCGGGGGCGTTGATCACCGTCAGCCGTGTTCCGGACGACAGCCCGAGCGCGGATGCACGAAGGCGGTGACAGCTCACGGGCAGCGCGATGGCGATTCCGGTGCCCACCACACGCCTTCTCCAAGGGCTGCAGAATGAAGTCCCTGCTCGAGCACTGCAGGTTCACCCTCGCGTCGCCTTCGTGTTCGTAGGCCGGCAACGCAGGTCCGGGTCGAGGTGCTTCACGTCAATGTTCACGCTGTCCAAAAGTCACGTGCCGAACTCTAATGCGCCAAGCGCACCCGCCAACGCACGGGCGAGGAGCGGGGGCCTGTGCGTGGATGATGGGTTCCATGGCACCAGAAGTCACGAAGAACTCGTCTGTCACCTTCGCCGAGAAGCTCACACCCGGTTTCGGTGGCTGGCGCCGCAGCAGCTGGCGGGGATGACTGCGCGTCGGTCTGGCCCTGTGTGGCACTGGGGCGCAGTCATCGTGCCGGTGGTGACGTTCCTGCTGTTCACCTGGGGACTCGTGTCCATGTCGAAGTCCGCCGTGGTCACGGGGCAGGAGTTCTACGCCGGTGTCGCTCACATCGATCGCCGTCTCGTGGGTGAAGCGGTGCCCCTGGACAAGCGCGGCCTTCCTGGCCCGCGTGGCAGAACCTTGATGCCCGTGCATACCTGATGACGCGCTCCTGCGTCCCCGGCCGTCCAGGTGCCGATCGAGGATCCCGCCGACCGACCCCCTACTGATCGTCGACGCGGAAGCCGGGGAACTGGCAGCGGCTCTCAACGCACGCCTTCCTGAGAACTCCGCGTTTGAGTCGTTCGGGCTGCTGCCCTATTCGTGGGAGCCGCAGCGTCACAGAATCCCAGAGCTGCAGTGTCTGCGCTGACTCGGTTGAGGTTTCCACCCCGCATTTCACTCAGGTTTCGCTCAGCCGCCGCTGACTCCACTTTCGGAGTCAGCGGCGGCTGATGTGACTGGCCAACCGCGAAGCCCAGAGGCTTCTGGTGAATCGTCGGGTCTGCGAAGTCGGTGCAATACGAGCACACCGTCGTCTGCGCTTGCAAGCTGGGAGCGGTGGCGCAACGAGGAAGCACTCCATGCAGGTGAATTCGTCATTCTGCTTGGCAGCATCGCGAACGGGACAGCCTTCTTCGTTGAGAGGTCCGCTCCGCTGGCCTTCATGACGGCTGATTCGTCTTCGTCTACCTGGCTGGCTTCCAGCTTCTGGATTGCGCTGTGCCTGGAGCCTCCTCTCTTCGATGGAGTCACTGGAGAGTTCTTTCGTCCTGCTTGCGTGGTACGTCGTAGTGTTCGTTGCCATATGCCCGATCACACTCCGCTGTTCGTTCGTTGGCCTTCGCGATGAAGGGGCACCACCGCGCACGTCCACTGCATTTTCCACCACCGCCATCTATTTGGCAAGGCGAGGGATATTTCTGGATCGCCTGACTGATGCCCTCATTCTGCTCGCTCCAACACCGCACTGACGAAAAACTTCCCGCGTGCGCACTCGTGTCCTGCGCCGCTCTGCGAGAGGCTCCGAGCACGCACTCAGGCAGCAGCGCTGCCCAGTTGGCAGAGTCGGCTGCTCACGCGTCCCCAGGCAGCAGGTGAGTGTACATGCCTGCCGCCGGGCTGCAGCGCACCCACCCGAGTCACCGACGGCGAGTCGGGGTTCTCACCGCGCACCTGTGCCGCACGCCCTCCGTCGAGGTCAACCAGGCCGCTGACGAATTCCGCATCGTGCCGACCGTTGCGGCTCGCACATACCAAGCCCCGCCCGCAGTGTCTCTGCTGCCTCCGTGAGGTCGAATTTGACCTCCATGTGATCAGACACGAAGCCGAGGGCACGGTGATGACGCCGGTGACGCCGTTCGCCGCCAGTTCCTCCATGCGGTCGTTGACGTCAGGCCTGCGCCACGGCATCTGCGGCGGCCCGACCTGGAGCAGTAGACGGTTTCGAAGGGAAGCGGCTGCGCCTCGCCCACTCCGCGCAGCCACCTACGAGCGCTTGGTGCTGATCTTCATATCCCGCCGTCAGCGCCGCTGACGCCTTCTGCATGACCGTCGGAATGGAATGGTGACGAAGAGCATGCGGTGTGCGAAAATCGAGAGCGCCCCACGCGCTGCGTGAAATCATCCAGCGCGTTGCGCACGCAGTGAAGTTCTGCCTGAGCGAAGCCGGGATACGCTGAAGTAATTGCCGATCTTGTCGAAGCCGACGGTGATGCCTTCCTCTTGCCACTGGAGACCGTCAACGCGAAGTCCCGCGGTACCGTCGGCAGGAGGAATAGCTGGCAGGGCCGATAAAAGTCCACGGCGAGAAAGGGCGTGGCGCCCGTGTCCGCGACATTGTGCTGGCGAACGACGTCCGTGTAGAGGGATCCCAGTTGCGTTGCCCCACAGTATGGGAGTGGAGATGCCGCGCGTGAATCGATCTCTGCTGCAGCGCGGTGAGCAGAGCCCGGTTCTGATCATTGATGGGCGACTTGCCGCCGAAACCGTAGTAGTGTTTCCCACTTCGACGAGGCGCGTTCGGTCGGGGATGCCGCGCCCTCGCGTGACGCTCCTGCGAAAGGGGAGGACTTCCTCGGGCGACCTCACCCTCCGTGACATCAGACCACGGCGTCAAAAGGCTGCACTGAACCATGACTGCCAGCTTAGTCATCGCTCTACGGCGTGTAGTACTCGACGGTGGGTTCAGATCGGAAGTCTTCGCTGACTGGACGCGTGTCAGTCGACTTTCTCCGCCCTGCAGAATTGCCCTGTCAGCCGAATCACTGAGGCAATCGTGCGATCCCCTGCCCGCGATAAAAGCCGGGGCACGAAGCCAGTTCAGACACGATCGAGATCTGCGAACACAGAGGAGCACAGATGACGAGCCTGGAGCCTGCAGGGAACTGTTGACGACGGTGCAACACTTCTCCTCACCGACGCTCAGGGCAGAAGTTCACCCTGCCCATTGACGACTCGCTTTTGCAGCGGCAGGCAAGGACCGCGCCAGGCGCATGCTGTCCGCCGGAACCTCGGAGACGATTCGACCGCGAGAGATCCAGGCGATGATCCGCTCGGGCATGACCGCAGAAGAGGTCGCCGACGCCACCGGAGCCGATGTGGGACCTCACGTCCGCAGCTACGAGCATCCCGTCCTCGCCGAGCGCAGGCACACCGCAGCGCGAGCCGGACGCTGCCTGGTGTACCCCGAGAACAGCCTCGATGACAGCTCCCCGTCAACTGCCGAGCCTGGTCTAGAGCGCCTGGCTCAGGCGACATCGACTTGAGCACCACGCAGTGGGACGCCTGGAAGTCGCAGACTGGCGTGTGGCAGGTGGAACTGACCTTCACCGCAGCTGAATCCACGCGCACCGCGTCGTGGGAGTACCGCAACAACTCGGTGCGCCCCTCGACGATGAAGCCATGGCTGTCCGATGCCGGTCCCAAATTTCTATTCCTGGAACGATCCCGAACTTCGGTTCTGGCGCAGATCGCGTGTTCAACCGGAAGCCGAGAACCGCCGCTCGGCGCCGCCTGCACCGAAAGACTTCTGGCGATCAGACTTCGGATGCTCAGCGTGACCAGGCCGCAGAGACCGGTCGTATTCTCGAAGGTTTCAGGCAGACGCCGCGACTTCCCGATTCGTCCGAGGACCCCCACGCCACTGCGCTCGTCAATGGTTGCACTCCTGTTGCCGAGGGAGCCCCTGGTCAGCCCCGACGGTGCTCATACCGCACTGAGCCGCCCGCAGGATGCCACCGACGATTCCGTCTTCGCGTTTCCAGCCAACGACGACAGCGCGGGAATTCCTTTCCCGCTGCGCCCAGCCGGACGCCTCGCCAGCGCTAGGGCGAGACGCCTGACGGCTGGCAATCAGTCCGCACTTTTCGACGACGACGCTCCCATTGATCACCCATCCCTGCTCGACGAGCCAGGCGTGATCGACTCCGACAGCACGGACACCGACCGCATCTCCACGTCAGGTCGCGCGCAGACTCCGGCGGCAGAGACGCCCATGATCCGGCTCCGAAGCGCAAGAACGGCCGCGCATCTCTGCCCAGTTGGGACGAGATCATGTTCGGCAACAAGCGCGACTGACTCCATTTCTGCGCGGGCCTGCATCTGCGCGGATCTCACGCCGTTCAGTATGCTGCGCGGACTTCACGATCGATGCGCAGCGCGGCATCGCCGGGTTCACACAGGCTTTCATCGTGGGTCACCATGACGACGGCACTGTCATTCAGCTCCACGCAGATCGCCCATCATGCCAAAAGCGGTGGGTTCGTCGAGGTGCGCAGTGGGTTCGTCGAGCACCACAGGCAGTGGTACCCGCTGAGCAGCGTGCGGGCCACTGGCGAGGTTGTCGCCGACCACCTGACACGAATGTCCCCGCCGGCGCCCAGACGCCCGTCCAGTCCACGCTGGTCCAGCAGTTCGGCGAGGCTCCACACGTGAGTGCTCGGCGCATCTCGTTCTCGCTCGAGCATCGTCCGCCGGCCTGCTCAGCAGCAGATTCGCCGAATCGACAGATCGAACACGTGCGCTTCCTGCGGGCACCACGCACCGCTCCGCCTGAAGTCCTCCGCGCTCACCTGCAGCGCGTCTAACCGTTGATCCGATACTCTCCCGTGCGCGGCGTCAAGCAGCGCAGCAGCACGCTGATGAGCGTCTTGCCTGCCCCGATGGTCCGCCCGCGACAGCCAGTACCCCCGACTCACGTGGGTGCTGAGGTCGGAGAACAGTCGCGGCTCATTCCCGGCCATCTGGCGAACACCCCTGTGAGAGCAAGATCGTCGACGCCTGCAGGCTGCCTACAGGTGGTGCCTGGAGGCCACGCGCTGACGCCTGCGTTGCACTTCCACCACTGGGTATTCATCGTGTGCACCGCGGCACCGACTGTCGAGTTTCTCGCTGACGCGAGCCAGCACTGAGCGCAGCCCGGCCAGTTCTGCGCAGGTGGACGACGTCGATGAACGGGTCGACGAGCGACAGCGGCACCAGAGCCGCTGCGCGAGGATTCCAGGGTGCAGAGCACCCGCGTGCACCTGCGGGCCGAGCACAGCGAGCATGAGCACCGCGGCAAGCGCGCAGGCAGCGGTGACGAGCGACTCTCGACCCCACTGGCGCGCAGTGACTTCTCCTCGCAGTCCGTCGCGGCGAGTCGGCTGCACCGATCTGCTCGATCACGCGCTGCTCTCTGTGCGAAGCACGATCCTCACGGGCCCACAGCAGCCGAGAAACCGCGTCGAGCACAGATCCTCGTGCGGTGATCCGCTCGCGGCTGGCGTGAGCATCGGCGAGTCTGGTGAGTGCGGGAGCCTGCGAAGATGCAGAAGATGACAACAAGCACTGCCATCACCCGTCCCGCACTGGCCCGGATCAGGCCCCAGCGATCACCGAGCCCACACCCACGACAACGCCCACCAGCGGCGCCAGCACGACGCGGGCGCGGTGTCGCGAATGTCGTCGAGGTCCGCGGACGACGACCTTAGTGCGCGCTGGCTGCTGGAGCACGACACGATTCGCTGTTCCCTGGGCCGCGAATGTCTCCCACATCCGGATGCGCACCGCGCTGAGGGACCGCAGAATCGCGCTGTGCAGACTCAACTGCTTGGCGTAGGTGAGCACCGCTCGGGCCAGTCCGAAGAAGCGCACCCCACGATCGCCGTGAGCAGGTAGAGAATGGGAGGCTGTTCGGCCGCACGCACGATCAGCCACGCGGAGAGACTCATATCAGAGCCTGTGGCAGCGGGCTGCGGCCCCGGCACCGCTTCGCCACGGCGGCGATGAACGCCGGAGAGTAAGTCATGTCGACGGCCCTGCGCGCAGACGTCGCCAGACAACGCGGGCGCTCGGGGCATCCTGCGCGAATGCGGCTGCGGGCGCCAGGGTCTCATCACCCTCCCCTGTCGCGCCTCCCCGGTTCCCCGGTGTCCGTGCCATAGACATGGCTCGCCTCGCCGGTCGATGCGCGCTGCTTGCGCGCGACTCCAGACGCTCGCGCAGGAGACCCGAGGCGCTTCCGGCTGACACTGCGGAGTGAACGAGCGCGCTCGCCTGTGCTGCATCGCCCATTGAAATCACCGCGTCGGCCCGATCCATGAGCGCCGAGTCGTGAGTCGCTGAGCGTCATAAGCAATACGCTCGGCGAGTTCGCCAAGGAGCGTGCGAATCCTGCGCGGTCTGCGAATCGAGGTGCGCCGTAAGTCGGCGAGAGCCTGCGCCGGCAGCGACGCGGGCGAGCGCTCGAGCCACGGCGAGGCGACGCAGTTCACCTGGACTCAGCGCATCGCAGGGCGTGCCGGTTCTGGTGCGCAGGTCAACCCGATGCAGGAGGACCGACACCGCGTCCACATCGCCTCGCCCAGAGGCGCAGTTCCTCGCCGACGCTGTGCGTAGGCTCGCGGTGACTGCGCCACCACGACAGTCTGTGCGGGCACGCCGCGCACTGTGCCGCGAACGCGCACGCGATCTGAATCGCGCACTGTTCCAGCGAGCACCTGCAGAACAGCGACCTTGCCCACCCCCGAGCGCGCGCCGGTGAGCACCGTGAGTCCCGCGCCGATGTCTGCAGAGAACTTCTTGACGGCAGCCGCGTGAGATCCTGCCTGCGGTCACGCTCACGTCGCGCACCTCGATTCGGCAGCTGCGCGGCGCATCGGGATCGTCGACCGCCGGGCGGGCGTGGCGATCCTGCGGAGTCGACTGTGCAGAGGTGCCGCCCAGCAGCCCTTCGATGCGCTCCCGGTTGGCCATGCTGTTTTCCGCGCATGCTGCGCCCACCTGCCGCAACGGCAGGAACACTCCCTGTGGAGCGAGGATGAGTCCTTAACAGGCCCGGCTCTCGAGGTCCATCGATCCGGCCACCAGCCGCACGCCGATGAACACTGCGACGACCGCAACGGACAGGCTCGCGATGGTTCCTCAAGAGCCAGGGCGCTCATGAAGGCCGTGCGCAGAGTCTGCATCGTGGTGCGGCGGTAGAGTCGTTGATCTGCGTGCGAGTGGCCCGTCTGGCAGTGCGCGCGCGCGCCCCAGCCCGATGAGCACGGGCAGCTGGCGCGCCGCCTCGACGGTTTAATCGGGAGAGCCTGATCGAGACTGTGCATCGCGTTGGCCAGCGGTCGAGGCGTGACGCCCGATCAGCACCATGAACACCGGGACGAGCGGAATGGTGAGGACGGAGACGAGGGCACTGGATGGGTCGGCGACGAGGATTCTGGACACCCACGAAGAAGTGGGATGACCAGCGCCTGCGCGCCGGAACGAATCGTCGCGGTAGCAGTCGTCGAGTTCGTCGAGGCTGCGTGCGGCGTCACGCCAATTCGCCGTCGGAGAGTTCGAGGGTCCTGCGTGCGAGACGCACTCTGCTCAGCAGACGAGTCCGGCAGGACCCCTTCATTTGGTGACGGCCGCGCGGGCATCATCACTGCACGCTGCGCCCACACAACCCCGCGCGCAGGATCGCACCCAGCACCCGCAGGCCGTAGAGCCGCGCTCACATCGGTGCCGCTTGCCAGCCCCACAATGCCACGAGCCAGGCTGCCCGCGATGAGGATGAGCCCCACTGCCTTCACTGCGTGAAGTAAAGACCGCCAGCCACGCCAGAGCCCTGCGCCCAGCGCGATCTTCAGATACGGAGTGCCGGTGACCGGCGCGCGCCTTTAGTCGTGCGGTGCTGCGGAATCGCGGGCACGCTGTGTGCCTGGGCCGCTGAACACCTAACCTCTGGGAGAACGCTCGGTAGGCCCAGATCTGGTAGACGAGCACGAGCGGCACGAACACGACCGCAACGATGAGCATGACTCCCAGAGTGTAGGGCGAGGACGACGCAGAGCCACCGTGAGGGAGCTGGCCGATGCGAGTCGAGGGCATGACCACCGGGCTTGCGAAAATCGCCGCAACGCCGCTGAGCAGGAAAAACTCCCCGCAGAGTGAAGGAGCTTGTGGGATCCAGATACGGACAGCCCAGCTTGCGATCGCGCAACTCCGGCCACCACGAACAGCGCCCAGGACCACAGTGCCCGGCTCTCATCAACGATGAAAGCCCAGGACGACCATCGGCACGAGCAACAGCGGCCCCAGGTGGAGACGATTCGGTGGCGCGATCGGTACACCGCCGCTTTCGTCTTGAGGCCCAGGAAGGCAAACCCTGCACCAGGCAGAAGCACACGACGGCGACACCGCCCAGAATCGCGTAAGGCGTCACCCACGCAAAGGACCACCGACATTGTCACTGTTCATTGAGCGGCATGCCTGTGGTCGTGACTCCAGCAGGGCTCCCACGCAGAAGGCCGTGCAACGAGACCCGCCTGCCAGACACCAGGTCCAAGCAGCGACCAACGCTCACTGGTGCCCTTTCCGCGTACTCAATGGACACAGCACGCAGAATCAACGCGACGGAGACACAGGGTCAGCGGCAGGTAGAGGGCCGAGAAACGGAAGTACCGACACAGGAACGCCGCGAAGGTGGCACCACCTGGCGTGTGAGCAGCCACACCTCATTGCCATCCCACACCGGCCCGATTATTGTGTTGATGAGCAGGCGGCGTTTTCATTGCGGTTACGAATCCGCGCAAGGCCATGCTCACGCCCAGGTCGAAGCCCCAGAAACAGGTAGCCCAGCATCATCACTATTCTTCTCACCTACATCATCTTCTACACTATCGTCATGATCATCATCACTACAATCATTAGATCCTCGCTGCAGTGTAGCCTCTCGGTGCATCTGTATGTATTGAAAGAGTGATATCAGTATATATAGTTCATCATCATCATCATCACCTCGAGTTGGTTCATCTCCATCGGCTCCACGGGCTTCGGCGTGCTGGCGCGGCGTTTATGTCCCCGACGTAGGGACTCCGGAACCAGCCGGACTGACCTGCCGGCACAATTGTGATATAGCCATCAAAAAAATGAGAAAAGTGGAGATCGAGATAGAGATGGAGTTTTCTTCCTGGTGGTGTTCCAGCGCCAGCCGGGCTCCGGGCGTCCGCCCCCGGCGCGGCTGCCTCAATTAACCTGCCGGCGATGAAGGTGTTATACAAAAAATTAATCAAACTACCCCACATGATGTTGGGTAGGTATCTGGATGACCAGAGCAGTTGAGGCACCGCCTCCTGGCCCCTCGAGCCCTCCTCTGCACGAGGGAAACGCGTCAGCAGGCCGGGGTCCGTATCGACCTCTCTTGC